>JAODUG010082072.1:0-12616 GCA_027564795.1 Aphredoderus sayanus
GTCTGTGTAAGATGTAGAGTTAGGTTTAGCGCCTTCTATCTGCCACAAAGAGCTAGTGATTTGGGTCATTTTGACCCAGAGGACATCACGAGGGATATACTGTACATGCAGTGGCGTATATGTATAATACACTTAGTTCCATGAACTTATATAATTTACCTTTTAGGAGACAATAATATTATAACTGTGCAGTTATTTTACATACATTCACTAATTATGGCAAAGAAAACAAGGCTTTGACCTTTCATGTTTATACACATTGAAGCTCATTTGAGCTTCAATGTGTAAATATAAATAGTAAAATAAACTGCTTTATGGTTTGTTGTTGTTGTGGATTGCACTCTATGAAGTTGTTGTAGAAGAGGGCAGTGCTAAAGAGACATTGTAGGACAATTAAGAGCTTTATGAATAGTTAATCATTAATGGAAGACAATTAGTGCTCAGGGGAGAGACCCAGGTTGCTAGGCACTCATTTTAGCGCTTTAAAACTCAATTTGATGAGCCAGTGAAGGCTGCTAAATGTTTACTTGTCCAATAATTAGCAGCAGTGGCCATTCAGGGCAACTTGTCTTTTGGTTTGTGACAACTGAAAGATACCAAGTTGGTCCCTGCAAAGATATGTGGGTATGCTCTCCTATTGCTGCACATGTGTAGTTGTGTAGTTTGAAATTGTAGAATAATGTCCTCTCTGACGGAATGTCTTGTTGTATACTTTATTAGCTCTTGACACAACTCCTTCGCTCTGAGCCATTTACCTCTAGTGGTACCCTTTATGCAGCAGCTACCTCAGGAATGACATTTCCCTAATAAAAGCAGCTTGTGTTCTTGATTAAACAGTGAGAGTCAATAATATTGGCCAAGCCCCATTGTCAGGCTGCCTACGGCTTGGTTTTCTTTCTTTCTTACCCTAAATCTCAGTGACTTTGAATCATTCATCACGTTCTACTCCTGGTTATGTCCATAAAGCCCTTATCCATTGTTTACCTATCATGTTTTTGTTTCACCTTTTACTTTTATTTTTTATTATCATTTTCTCAAATGGTGACTTTAAAAGCATGGCCCCATTTGAAAAAAGCAGAATCAATCATGTGTACCCTGTGTGATTTCCCATGAGTGTGATACACAGATTCATTATCTGCTATAGGTTCTCGATCTCGGAGCATTATTCTGCGTGATTGGCAGTTAAATCGAAATGGCCTCTACCACATGACTGTGGAAGGTATTATAATGTTTTTAGTTGTGTTATAGCTAAAACAAGGCATGCATTAATGTACTGTACAAGGAGACATAAAACAAGGCCAAGATACATGTGCATGTTCCTGCAGATACTGAATGCTTGTTCAATTATGCACTCTGTAATTTATATCCAGGTCGTAAGAAAGGTCAGTTTACAGAGCATCTAAAGGTAGCAGGGTAGCTCTTCTCTAACCTCAATCTAATGGCATGGCAAACAAAAGAACAGACCAAACTAAATATAGGGAGATGTGATTAGAGATCCTGTGGCATGCTGTCATGCATATTTTAGTGGAAATAAGCACTTCTAAAAAAGGACGTCATATTTCCCCACAATTGTAATGCAGAGAGTGACACATATTGTAGCAGATGAGAAATTGATGCTCTAATTATAGAGATGGGTATGTTGATAAATTACTGACAATAATAGAGGAAAGGAGGGCACTTTTCTGAGAAGATTTTTGCAAACAGGTGTGAATACTAATGAAATATAAATAACTGAAAGGATTATCCCCACAGATACTGATAGCTGATACCATTATTTTCATAAACAAGATTGTGAAACTAGCGTAATTAAAGTCTTGTTCGGTTGTGTAATCATTAGTAACATGGATTCACTATCATTAGTCCTTTAAGGTTATCAGTTCATATCAGTTCTTATCAGTAAAACCTACGGTGATTAGCGTTTGAGTCAGCATAGGAACCTGTTATAATCAAAAGAAGAAATATGTTTCTTTATGGTAATAAGTGTAAAACTGAGGCCATAAATCTGATTTACAGTTATCTAACACATCCTTAGTACATCTGCACTCAGACCAAAACACTCATACTAAGTATGGAAGTATTAGCCGGCAAGCCATGTGTAACAGATGACACGTTGATCTGTTCCACACCTCTGAATCATCTCTCACTGGCAAACAGCTTCAGAACCGAGCTTGGAGCCATCTAATATATGGCAAGCCTTGAGAGGTGTACTCATGACAAGATGAAAGATACCTGTGAGGTTTCCAGCTGTGTTGCACTTGGAGCCTATTGCATCTGTAGCAGGGACTCCGGTCTATAGGGTTGCCACATAGCCTGTGAGAAACTTTCCACCAAGCATTTGCACTGCTGCAGCTTCAGTTGGCCGCATGGCGATAACTGTCTTAACCCTCCTGCCTTCCTAAAGCATTTCAGCAGACTACCAGCAGAGGGAGCCAACCGCGGAATGTCATATGTCCGGTTTGTGGTTGGCGCCCGCTACTGGCGAGTGCACAGTGTCATTATGACCCATAGAACAGGGGGTGTGTTAATAAAGAACCTTTTGTTTCCCTGACTCTTAGCCAGCTTTGCAGATACTATTATTTCTCTGTGAAATGTGGGCTTATCGAAGCCCTTTGAGAATACTGTGATTAAGGGCTATATACTTAGAAAAGAGACTATTTGACAGTTCCACTGACCTACACTACATCGTTCTTCGATGTCAGTCCTATGAGGCTGCATCTAAAGATTATTTTCATAAATGATTCATCTATAAATTTGGTGTTATTATTCACCTAACCTATTAGAATCATTTTGTCAATAAAATGAGAAAGTGAATACAGTAATAATTAACTAATTAAACTTAAATTATGTATTCTGAACTAAATGATAAGTATTGCAATTGCTTAATGTTTTCCCAGCATATTATTTTTATTGACTAATACAGAACCAAAGTCATTCAGAGGTTTTACCATGATATAGCACTTATTTTGATAGTAACATTTAATTTGACACATCTGGTGTGTGTACTTACAGTACACACACCAAAGGACTCTGTCAAATCCATTATTTCACCTTTGCGAGGTCGATATAACCCCCCTTTCATCCTCAAAATGCTCGGTGGCTACGTTTGTGTTTGGAACAACATTGGAGAGATAAACATGAGAAAAGAACCCAGATGTCACCCAAAACTTCCAGATTCTAGTAGACTACTGTAGAATCTAAATATCTTGCAAAGAGGTTAAACATCTAAACCAACATACTTAGAGGTAAGCCTCTGTTGGGGGTGATGATGATGATGATGACCTGGACAGTTACCTCAGGACTGTGTGATGAGGCTGCCCGGTGAAATAACATGGAATAACTCTTCCATGTGCTCCATGGATGTTTCATGAACGCGCCATGAACTGTGGTTGACAGCAGGCACAGCCTCATTCACCAGCCACTCAACACTGTGGGCAAGGGAGAGCGAGGGGTGGGGAATGTAGAGAGACAAAGGCTGTAGTGTAACTAGACACACAGGGATGGGGTGGGTGGGGGTTAATTAAAAACACAAGCCTGTTCTTGAGCATTGTACCAAAACAGGCTGAAAACAGTAGGCTACGGCTTGTATTGCGCAGCAACAATGTGAAAGCACACACTCCTGCATGCCCCCTATACACGTCAGGAGATGAACATTGTAATGTAGGTCTATATGTTTGCAGTCCCACACACAAACCTTACACAGTGGTTTTATGTTAGGCTAATCTACAGTACTGCCCACTAGCATAAATGCTAGGTTAATATCCTATACCTACTGTACTGTGCGCTAGCATGAATGCTAGGCTAATATCCTTTACCTATACCAGAGACACTATTACTGTAAGGACTTTGCCTATACTGTGCCATAGCATTAGTGCTAGGCTAATAACCTCTACCTATTGCGCACTAGCATGTGTGCCTGACTTGGCTCGGGTTCCTGCAGGCTTTAAACAGCAGCGTGGTCGGCTCTGCATACAGATGCCTGCCGTATGCCCTGGCTCGCCTCTCCGTCTCGGCCAAGGTCAGGGCCCCACAGTGACGGGACGTCATCTGGAGTGACAAAACACTCTTTTCTGCCAGGCCGGAGGTCTAGCTCAGGGAGAGAACCCTTTCCCACAATGGCGAGCTTCAATCTCAAAAAGACTGATTCTGAAATAACAAGCATTTCCCTCCAAACTTGTCATTGCCTGTCCACTATCTCTATCTCGCTCTCTCACTTGCTCTCTTCCTCCCACTCCTTGGTCTCATCTTTTCAGATGCTTTTTCTCTCCCTCTCTCTGTCTGTCTCTCGCACTTTCTCAATTTCAATTTCCATGAACTCGACTGACACAGCAGATGTGTCTGTGCAGCCAAGAATTACAATGAAATAAACAAAGCATAAATTGTTTTAATTACAAATGCACCCCCATGCTTGCCTGCTTGCTGGCATGCCCTAGCTGCCCTAGCTGCCCTCTCTCTCTCTCTCTCTCTCTCTCTCTCTCTCTCTCTCTCTCTCTCTCTCTAATTTAAACAAGCCGGAGATGATAAGGTAGCATGAAAACTAACTGGCAGTACTACACACACAGTATTCTGGCAGTGGAGGGTCTGGACCGCTGCCCTCACCACACACACACACACACACACACACACATACTGTGCAGTATACACGCACTGTTCCAGTCTGTACATGCAACAAAGTCAATTTCGTAATGCCGTTAAATAACTGAAAACATTTTCCGTTTTGATCTCTATATTTTTCTTCACGTTTCTTTTAAAGTTGTTTGCCTCGCTTGTATGTCAGCAGTGTAAACATACAGTATGTCCGTCAATGCCAGTAAAGCTCATTGCTTTTAACTGAAACAAATTGAATGTAACTGTAATTGAGAGAGAGGGAGAGAGAGCAAGAGAGAGGCAGTGAACGAGCCAGTTAGAGACAAAAGCAGACAGCAGGACAACAGAAGACAGATCGGTACAGGAGGTGAGCCGAGAGTCGGGACAAGACAAGTGGGGTTTCATTGAGGGTCTGTGTGAGAGCCTCTGGGCTACGGTCGAAACGCTTTTCTCCGGAGCCTTGGTCCACTGCAGGCTGATGTCATGGAAACGGTTACCTCTACTCTCACAAACAAACGCTTACTCATGCCCAGCTTATTGGCCTCCGCACGTTGGGGGTGGATGTGTCGCATCACAACCCCAAGGTCGTCACCAATACTGTATGTGCCTCCGCTTTTTGCTCTTCTGTTTAAAAAGTAAATACTCATGTTTTCTGACCCACGACTCCCCTAAAGAAGTAGCTCGTAATCCCCCATCCCCATAACTGTGCACGTGAACAGGCTTGTAACATCACTGCACAAATGTGATCACACAGACACCCCAACAAAGGTAATAATATAACAAAAATATTCAGCCATAAGCCACAAGACAGTGAATCTGAGCTTGTTTGTTTATTTATTGTCTAATAAACACATCTGTGATATTTATTTCACAGAAGTCTTTCAGTTGAAACAAACACCATAAAAAATTTAATGTTAGATAAAGCCACTCCAAGGAAAATTATTGTAAAATGAGTGTGGTAAGAAGTCTGGATGATGATATTAGATTGAATCGAGTTATTTTTCTTTTTGATCACCTCTAGAAACGTCAAATAATGTGATTTTCTGCAATTAGCAATACAACACCAGAGCTTATTGGCTTCCATCAAGCAGACACACAAAAATGTCATTTGTGTTTCATTTAGTTTCAACAGAATATGTCATTATATTACAGAAAGTCAAAATACCATTAATCATACTCTTTCAAGTTTTCCTTGAATAATGAACTGTAGATATGGTATATAGTCTAATAGCATCCGTGTGGACTTCCTTTTCCAGAATGCCATGGTGTCCTTTAAGGAGCTGTGTGGGTTGACCCCAGCAGCCAACATGAAGCAGTGCATCCTGACTGTGTCTACGTGGCTTATGAACAGCGAGCGTTCCCTGCTCGTCACAGTGGACCTGAGTGAGACATACCCCACCATGGAAGCTCAAGGACCTGTACCAGAGCTCCTACGCAAAGTTTTCAATGCCTACGACATGGTACGTTATCCACCACTGCAGCGGAAACTACAACAAAAACAGCACATGCATAAATAATCGCAATGATAAAGGTATCACACTTCTCAGCCTCCGTGGTAAAGTCTACTCCAGGGTGCTGGAAAGGAGGGTTTGGCCAATAGTGGAACCTCGGATTAAAGAGGAACAATGTGGTTTTTGTCCTGGTCTTGGAACAATGGCTTGGGAGTATGCCCATCCATTGTACATGTACATTGTGTTTTGTGGCTGTGGAGAAAGCATATGACCGGGTCCCCAGGGAGATACTGTGGGAGGTGCTGAGGGAGTATGGTGTGAAGGGTTCCCTTCAGAGGGCTATCCAATCACTGTACGCCCAAAGTAAGAGTAGTGTCCGGATTCTCGGTAGTAGGTCAGACTCGTTCCAGGTGGGGGTATGTCTCCGCTAGAGCTGCGCTACAATATGTCACCAGTTCAGGATAGTCGTGGTGGGGAGGGGTTGTGGTTTGGTGGCCTGGGGATCTCTTCGCTGCTTTTTGCAGATGATGTCACTTTACCGCACTGTTGTAATGAAACGAGAGCTGAGCCGGAAGGCAAAGCTCTCGATCTACCGGGCAATTTTGTTCCCACCCTCACCTATGGTCATGAAGGCTGGGTCATGATCGAACGAACAAGATTGTGGGTACAAGCAGCCGAAATGGGTTTCCTCAGGAGGGTGGCGGGCATCTCCCCTAGAGATAGGGTGAGAAGCTCGGCTGTCCGAGAGGAGCTCGGAGTACAGCCGCTGCTCCTTCATGTCGAAAGGAGGTCCTGAGGTGGTTTGGGCATCTGGTAAGGACGCCCCCTGGGCGCCTCCCTAGGGAGGTGTTCCAGGCACGTCTAATTGAGAGGAGGCCTCGGGGAAGACCCAGGACTAGGTGGAGAGACTGGTTAAGAGAGAAAACATTTTGACAAATGTTTGACTTCTCATCGACTAAAACGTTTTCCATTTTCGTCGACTACACTAGACTAAAACTATTTAGGATGACAATAACTAAAATGTGACTAAACAATTACACATTTTCAAGACTAAAACTTTTGACAAAATCGAAAATAGCTGCCAAAATTAACACTAGCTCTAAGCAGGTTTTAACTCACTATCAGAGCACTATCTCTCTTGCACACTCCAGTCAAGAATATATTTCTTGAATAAATAATAGAGGAACAGAAGAGTGCAAAATGGCTTTCATCCTTGCAGATAAATGCAGACAAAGCCAGGGCTAAAGCTACAGTACAAAATAAAATGAATATGGATATGATTAAATCAGATAATGCAACGCAAGATTGATTATCGTACAGTACAGCAGTCGCTGTCACTCTCTCGATACATATATAACGTAACTGTTGTTCACTAGATTAGATGCATTGAACATTTGTGTGTTACAAAGTCTGCCTTAAAACACACAATAATACAGGATAAATAAAATGATACCCCCACCTCCACACACACACACACACTGTGTATCTTCTACTGACTTTCAAATCATTCCATGACCTCTAAGGGAGGGGGTAAGCCTGCCCAAGGTTTATATTGCTGAGTCATGATCACATGATATTGCGTAACCGGCAGCATCTTGGAATTTGTCCTAAGGCTTGGTCCAGTCAACTGAGGGTTTGTTTATCCTTCCCAAAAATGTGCCCACAGGCACACTTCCTAACCTTATGAACTGAGTAGCATGTGGGTGTGTATTAGTGTGTGTCCTCACTCCCATGTGGTTGTGTAGTCAGCTATGCCCCCACAGTTGAATTAAGTGTCAGCACATCAGGAGTGTGTGGTCAGCCCCCCCTCAGGACACACACACACAGACACACACACACACACACACACACACACACGAGACATACATACATTTCAAATGAACAAATGTAAGTATACACATGCAGATTAACACACACGCGCGCGCGCACACACACACACACACACACACATACATTTAAAAACATAGACAGACAGACACACACACACACACACACACACACATATACTGGTTTAGTGGCTTCTCTTCCGCCTGCAGGAGGTTAGGGTGGAGACACAGGCAATAACATGTTGGACAGACTCATAAGCAAATATGAAAATGGTTAGATGCCTCTCTTCCCATCCACTGATCACCATGGCGATGTGTGGAACACTGTTGGAACACTGTTACCATTGAGGATCTGCTAGCAGGGGACCTATACAAATGTCTTGTGAAAGAACAGTATTATCTGAGTGTGATCATGTCAGGGGGTTAACCCAAAGCTACAGCATTATTGTTATATTATTATGAGATTATAAAAAATAAAAAATGTAATTAAAGTTTTTAAATTATTTTCTTTTTGCTATGTTGCTACTAATTGTGTCATTTTATATCAATTAGACACTGCTAACTCTAATAGTTATTCTAATAGTATGGTATTCTCATGAAAATCACAGAGCTCATCTAGGGGACATCCTTCATTTCATGGCTGTCTCCCAGACACAGCTTTGCATGTATTTGCTAATGAAGGGTGGGGAAGAGATGCTAGCAAGACACAGCGCAAGCTAAATCTCTTCTTCTGCATGTTCCTCGTCTTGCAGATGATCCAGACCAGCAGGACGCTGATTGAGTCAGCCGACATGGTCTATTCCAAGCTTACGCAAGCACAACGCGCAGGTAACTCTCCCACATTTTCTGTAACAAATAAAATAAACCTTGCACATATGCTCTATTAACCCTCGTGATGGTCTTAATTTTATTGACTTATGCCACTAGAGGGCGCCATCTGATTGGGTATGATTTTTGTGTTTTTTAATTGTCATTGCTGTGTGTATGTATTTCATTTACATTTATTTTTAAAGATTTTATTTTTTTTGTTACCCTATTGTCCTCGGGTTTCAAAGTCACACCTTGTTGTTGCCAGCAGTGCACATTATACTGTAGGTCTGTGTAAGCTGTAGAATTAGGTTTAGCGCCTTCTATCTTCCACAAAGGGTTAGCGATTTGGGTCAGTTTGACCCGGAGCACATCATGCATAACATATAGCACCTAGCATATCTAAAAATATATGAATATCCTCTACACAAAACAACTATATAAACAAACACGTTATCGATGTATAAAAGTAGATAAAAGCAAAACAAACAAAAACACTTTGACACTTTGACAACCTCGGCTGTACTCGTCCTGTGTATGACTGAAGGATGGGGGCTTGAAGCCTGTGTGTCATTTCATTCTGTGGTCTATCTCCTTTCACATCGACATGGACGTCAGTTCAGACCATTCATCAGTGAGTCAGTCCAGAGTAGTTATCATGTCAGCTGGCCAGCGAACACAATCATCCCTCCTCGCAGATGAAGGGCTGCTGGAGACAGAGGACAGCGGCATAAACATCCTTTCAGAGAGCGAGCGATGAAAAGGTTTGACAGCTATAGAGCGAGTAGAGGCACAGAACGTCTGCGAGAAAAAGGAGTTGAATGAAAGCAGCGTCTCCATCTCGTCACTAGGGTGTTTTGAAAGGATGCTGAATATGCAAATGCTTTCGCCTTTAGGTACGGTAAAAGGCCATAATGGCGTTATATGATTATTAATAGACAAATGGCTTCAAATCAGTCTTGATTTCGCCTGTCTCTTTCAGTGATCTCTGCTGTCGGTTGTCAGGCATGCCTAAATGCAGACATTGGAGTTGAAGGCTTCAGGGCAAAGGCTTAGCAGAAGTTTAATGCTAAATGTTAACATTTGCCCCCTACAGTATGTGTAATTCCTGCATGCTAGTACAGTATGTCTTTTTAATGGTTTATCATGAACCTAGTTTTTCAATTAAGTTAGTACTGGTACAGTATACATTTACAAATATAAATTTTTTAATGGAAAACATACTGTATAATTTAGTAAATGAACAACTCTAAATAGGACATTGATATCTAGTTCATATCATGTATTTAGTTAATATTTGTCTTATATTATATTTATTAATTCCTTTCTGTATATTACTTTTGTATTATTTATTAAAATGAGGAAGACTTGCATGCCTTGCTTTGAAGCTGGATCTCCCCCACCTTAGACGATAATGATAAATAATGACATGATGAATCTATTGAGCTTGTTTACCTCACAGCAGTAAATGCGCTAATTGTATTAGTGGCTCTAATCAAACAGATAGACAGCACAACAGCGAACTGATGCAAACAGCTGGCAAATCTTAAGAATCCATGTACACAATGTACAGAGGAACTGTGTGACACACCTGGTGATTTGTTGATTTGCTGTGAGCTCTGTGTGTGTGTGTGTGTGTGGGAACACAGGCGTGTGCCTGATGGGAAACACAAAGCCAAGACCCTGGGCGGCAAAATAAAGGCGCCTGTGGCCTGCTGTGCTGCCCAGGTCTACTCCCCTGTCACACACGCACACATACACACACTTACACACTCGCACCAACACACACTCAATTTCACACACACACACACACGCAGGCATATGGTCTTACCATGCAATTACACTGAATGCTGGGGCTCAATGCTGTGCCCTCACCACCCACCACCCACCCTTCCCATCTGTGCCCCGGCCCTTCCTCAGCCCAGAGATGGACAGCCGGCGCTGCGGGAAGCCTCCTCGTGTAAGAGAACACAGAACTGAAGCCCCGGCTGTATGTGGGCGTCTGTTGGAGGGTGCAGGGTAGCAAAAGGGAGTTGGGAGGGTGGAACAACAGAATGGCGTCCTTGCGGAGGAGGGGAAGGGGGGTGGCTAGCTAAAAACAGCGCTTTCCTTAGCGCTAGCAGGAGGGCGTATTGCGTCTGTGACCAGATGAAGTTAATGTGGGTCCCCTGACATGCTTTTCAACAGCTCCATGGGGGGCAGTTACCCAGCACTGTTTATGCTGTTTATGCTTATGTGTAAACAGTGGGTCATGACTCAATACATTTGAAAATTTGCTGTGTAGTCTCCCTCTCAGATTCATGGGTTGGCATGTTTGGTATGCTTGGTGTATTTAGTTGGAGTTGTGTGCACCTCCAGAGAGAATACAATGTTTCATGAACTTGAAATAGCTATGGACAGCAATTTAAACGCTTCTGTTTGGTTTGAGAGATGCAGTGGGAACATCCACAACCACAGCACCCACCCCCTCCTCTCTGCCACCTTCCTCTGAAGCCCGTTGGTCTGCCGCTGTAATGCGCAGATGACAAGCCTGTTGTTGCCACCGTGTGCACGCATTCATGTGATTGACACGAAAGGTAGATTGGTCACAGGACCAATCAGGGAAAAGGGGCCCTGATTGGTCAGAAGTGTAAATATATACAGAGGCAGGGGCCATCAACCAGAGCAGATATTGAGCATTGCTCATGGAGCATTTCACTCACTGATCATCTGACATATGTCTATGACAAATAACACATTTCACTACAGCACATTTTTATTTTAAAACTACAATGGAATCGTAACAAAAGATAGAGTACATGTAACTGTTGCATACCATTTGCACTTGCACTTTGCTGACATTTGCTGGAGGACGTGTGGAAGTGCTTTTGAAACATGCTTTTGGTGGGAACCGCATAGACCATTTTAAAACACAAAGGTTTGAAGGCTCCTATTATTATTTACAATAGTTCAAGGTCAAGGGCTAAAATGTAACTAAATAAATCTTCATAATGTTCACCACTGCTACAGACAGTGTTTTGGCCTTATTCTCCATATTTCCATATATTTCCCTGCAATCTGTCTTACAGTGTCATATCCGCTGTGTCATATCCTCCCGAGATGAAGGCACAACTATGGAGGGCAGTGGGAGTGTCCACTGAGCCTCCAGCAACAGGTTTCCTCTTGACTCTCTCTGTACGGTCGAAGCCATTAGGAAGCGCGGAAGATACAACTGTGATTGACAAGCTTTGTTCGCTGCTCTGAATACAACCTTTGAAAGCTTCCCCTTGAATATGTATGACATGCAGACAGGGTGACACATGTCGCAACATCTCAGGTCGACACGCAGAGAGAGAGATAGAGAGATAGCGAGGGATATTGACATTTGCATAGACTTTCCGGCCTTGTCGTGCCTATGATTAATTTAGAAACTAAAGTATAATTTCCGTTTAATGGCCGTGTGAGAGAGGAAAACGGTGTTATTAGTGGCTTATCTGTTGAAATGGAACACAGGAGGTGTGTGTGTGTGTGTGTGTGTGTGTGTGTGTGTGTGTGTGTGTGCGTGTTTGGCATTTGTGCACGTGAGAACACACATGTCTGCCGCATCACAGCCTAATTCGCCCTTTGATTGGACTTGTCTCTTTCGCATAAGAGCCACGGCGACTGAGCAATAATTGAGCGAACGGTTTGGCGGGTTTGCCGCCAGAAGGGAGGTGTAATTCGCCTCTCTCTCTCTCTCTGTCTCACTAGCTCTCTCTCTCTCTCTCTCTGTCTCTCTAGCCCTCTCTCTCTATCTAGCTATCTATCTCTCTCTCTCTGCCTCTCTAGCTCTAGCTCCCTTCCTTTCTCTCTATCTCTTTCTCTCTATCTAGCTATCTATCTCTCTCTCTCTCTCTCTCTCTCTCTCTAGCTTTCTCTCTCTATCTCTTTCTCTCTCTCTCTCTCTCTCTCTCTCTCTCTCTCTCTATC
>JAODUG010082103.1:0-12614 GCA_027564795.1 Aphredoderus sayanus
TTCATAAAATGTAAGAGGTCTATCCCCAGAGTGTGGAAGAATAGCAGGAGGAAGGCCCATCAACTTCTGGTGCACATTAACACAGTCCGGTGATTTACAGTAAATGCCAAAGTTTTATTCAGAATTTTAGAACTCCAGTGTACTATTAATTACAAGTGAAGGAGTTATATAGACTTTTTATTAAAAAGCTAGAAAAAAACAACAAATAACTAAATGTAACTCTACAAATTAATACAGCCTCTTCATCAACAGGATCATCCATAAAAGTACATGCCATTTCATTCCCTTTGATGTTTCACTGAAATGTGCGCAATGAATAAATGTACTGAAAGAATCAATGAGGTGTTTAAACACTGCTTCCTCGTTGAAAAAGGGGAGGAGACCAAAATAAACTCTGGGTTTACCCAAGAAAACCTGCTCCCGACCAGGTTAGGTTCACAGAGTAAGTTGGCATGGTAACTGACTCTGAGTATAAGTTACCTCTCTTTCAGAAATGGGCTTGATTTACTCTGCTTTTTCTGGTTTAACATACCTCCCATTCGGAAACCCAGAGTTTCCCTCATTTCAGGGTTAACATACTCAGTTTTCACTTTTTCCTCCTTTCTGAAACAGGCCCCAGAGGTCAGTTACGGATATTTTGAACGTATTTAACTATATGCGCCAAACATATGCTACTATAGGCCTAACGATTATAACAACCGCGCAGTTCTGATATATTATTTAGGCGGTAAACTGTCGGTTCTGGTGGTCAGTGTGACGACCCTGCCCTGTTTTGCAGGTCATGTGATCGGCCACTAATTTGCCTGAAGAGACACACCTGGGCCTATCCCAGACTATATCAGTGTGCTCGTAGTGCATGGTTAGTCCCTCCTGGCACCACGCCGGTTATAGTTTGTTCAGTTTTGTTAGTACCATTAGCATTACAACTTTCAGTCAGATAGGGTTTTGTAACCAAGATTCAGTAGTATTAATAGTTTATATTTTTATTGATAAGCGCCATGATCATGCTTTAAAAAAAAATGGGGGAAACAATAAATATAACGCCCCGTCAAAAAGGGCACTATGGCCAAAGGGGCAGGTGCTTGAGCACCTAATGTACCCGCCCCCCTCTGCACGTGCCTGTACAACCATTTTTGCCCTCTAGTGGTTGGTGGCGCAATCAACAGACATGCCATGCCCTCCTCCGCATGCTCCCTCTCCATCCATGTGTAGTCGTACAGAGGGAGATGTCATGACAATGATTAGCCAATTTCACTCTCCTCCACCCAGTTTGTTTTTCAAGTGGCCCTTCTGGTTAAAACCAGTTTCACAAATACGTTGTTTTGATTCGAAAGGCAAAGCACACATGCCGTTTCCTCACCCCACCCCACCATAACACAATCAAAAATGTACCTTTAACTAAATAATATTTATATATAAATAAATAAATAAATAAATAAATGTAAAACCACAACAGTAGACAAAAAACATCAAGCATCTAACTTCCCCACATGAGAACACACGTGCATTGATTAGGTAGGTATGCGGTCCTTCTCTGGCTGGTTAGTATACCTCCTCAGTCACAGTAAACCTTAGGAAATGGATCAGGAAGGCAGAGAGTAAACACATTGGAAGTGAAAACCTCCTCTAGTCCTGAAGATATGTGCAGGAAGTGTGGAAAAACAAGGGAACGGAACAGAGCGGAGGGTCAACATGATTCATGCGGGTGGAATCGAGATAGCTGTGTGGTACGTCAGCAGAAAGGACCAGCACAGAGATACAGAACAATGTAAAGAAAACTGAATGACAGCCAAACCCCCACCCACGTTGTACATTACATCCATGTACACCATTAAACATCGTCTGATAAACTGTGAAAGAGAGAGCGTGCAGCTGAGAATCTGAGAAGTGTAGTTGTGTGATATCGTGACTGTGTGAGTGTGCGTGTGTGTAAATCACATATGGAGTTGTTTACGGTCATCTGGCATTGATTTCACTAGGGCCTTGATGTCCCAGAAACGACCCTCATCCCCAGTTCCACTTGGGTCCTCAAATGCCGTTGCCACAGAAACTATAGCAGCTCTTACTCATTAGGAGAAAATGTGCAGAGAAACACATGGCTGTGAGCTGAATGCTATGTGCATGTGTGCAGCCTATAATGTGTCCCCCACCACCTACACACAAGTGTGTCCCATAATGTGTTCCCCACCACCTACACCAGAGGCCTTGAATTTCACATTGAGGGGCCCCCTATATCACATTTGGAATAATATTATGTTGCTTACTAAACTGGGCCAACAATAATGTGTAGGGTGGAAAATAAAAGTAGTTTGTAATAGTGTACTGCTTACAATGCTGTGAATTCATTACAAGTCACTGATGGATTCATATATGTTTTATAGGTTATTATGGGATGTATATATGTAAATGTATATTTTCTGACATTTACATTTTTAGAAGAACTAAAGGTTTGGGATCAGTAACTCTAAGGACCCCCTATGGCTCATGGACTCCTTGTTGAATATACGGATAACGTCAGCACCACAGAGTGCAGAGGGTATAGAGACCGCATGCATGGCAACTGGGAAGACATTACATTGAAATCATACCGCTGGCAACTAGCTCTTGCAGTGTATAGGCCTATGTAGTAGTACTGATGGACCACTATTGTTTATGTTTGTTGGTATTAGTTTGTTAGTATTTTATTACTGTATTGATAGTTGTTAGAATACATTTGTTTGTATTTTGTTAGTATTCGTTTGTTGCTGCATCTATGGACACTTATAAAACAAGCAGAACAATTACCCACGGGGGTAATCCCAGGCACAAATCAAGGACTGCACTTCCCCCCCTGTTGCCTTTGCAAATGCTATAAAGAAAGTTCCTGCCGCGCCCTTATTTTGAAAGGCAAAAGAAAAGGCAAAAGGCTGTAGTCATACTTGCAGGCACTTGATTGTCAAAGGCTAAAGGGGGGTGAATTTACCTCTGTACATTGGCACCCCATATGAGACGAATCTGAATATAAGTTTTACAATTCGTTTCTGCACGAAAAATAAATATTTGTGCTCAAACAGTTTTAGATACATTAAACTACGTTTTTTGCAATGGCGTGACATCATCACCTTAATGTTATAATTGTATACTGATTGCATTCGTTAGTGTAAACAAAACAAACGTGTGCATCATTCTTACCGTATACGCTTTATTGAGGTTAATTTTATGTAAACTGATAATGTCATCGTCCTCCCGTTTGTCTAGCCAGAACAGGCCTAATCGCTTTAACATGTACATCTAAACATGTTATGTTTGCGGAACTATTTTTATTTTGCGTGCACAAACATATCTTACTACTTGTATTCACATTCTTCGTCGTGTGGGGTGCCAACTTCAGGAAGGTGAGGAAATGTATCACACAATGTCTGACTTGGAGCACGGCATGCTATCACCGTCGGCATGTCAAGGTCACAGGCAATGAGGCCACACTGTATACATTGTATCCGCTACTAACGCTCCGGAGGACCCGTATGGTTCAACAGTTTGCTAAGAGTTGAGGCACAGGCCAATGGTTGAATGTAAACAGTGTTGTCAGAAGTGCTCGTGTAGGAATAATAGTGAACCACGTGACCGTGTCATAAACCAAACACAGCTGCAATTCGCCGTATTCTTTTCCACTGCGTGACGTAAGTTTGTTCTGCTTAATTTGCTCCCTCTTGTGGTGTTATGCAAGGTGCGCTTCCACAGTCTGGTTAGTAAACGAAAAAAGAACTCATGTACAAATAGTTTTTTCCACATAATTTTAATACTTTTCTTAAAAAATGAAGATATGCTTTACTGCTTTACTCAGAACAGAATGAGTATATTGATGTGTATTGACCTTACTCACCAACATACATACAGGTTTGCTCAACAGAAGAAAAAAAATATTGAGGGGGGTAGAGGAACTGAAAACAACAATAAAATATGAAATGAGTAGAATGACAAAGGAAGAAGTAAAAAGTGTATATAGAAACACAAACACTCAGGATCTCTGTGGGACTGCCTTCTGAAATAAACAATGGCACACAGCAGCCCAAAGAGCATTACCGTGAACACAGAAGACACTTTCAAAAAGATAAGAAAACTGAACTGGGACAAAACAAAAAAAATTAACAAATGAAACTGGACAAAACCCAAATAAAGACTATTTTACACATTGAACCTGTGACGACAGTGGTGCCAATGGATGACTGGGGATTAAGAACATGAACATGATAAAACAAACAATCGGTCCTGATAGCTACTAAACAAGTAGCGCTGACAATTTAGAACCGCTTTACTACAGAGCAGAGTGGTGCATGACATCTGATTTAAAAATAATAAAAAGTCAATTAAATTACAATTAAAAGAAAGTGAATAGAAGATGCATTTAATGTGTAAAAAAAAATGTATTGGTGAATGAACTTTCAGCACTGAAGAGATTGGTTTTGGCATGAAATTGAAAAACGAGAGATTGTATGAGAGAAAAAGAGTCTAAAACAAAGCAATCCTTTCAATAGAATCATAAAAAGTTTTTTTCTTTTAACTTCTTTACAGTAAATTATACAAAATCAAAACGGGAGCTTGGCAATATACACCGAGACGAGCTTTGCTCCCATCAAATTAATTTCGTGTTTTATTTTTTTTTTCTTTCCCATTTGACTTTTTATCGTATATAATATATATTCATGTATCTATTTATATATAATATGTATAATTTGTAAGGGGTGATGCTTAGTTTTACAGGCCAGAGCTCTAAGGCAACAAAACACATTCTAACACTTAAATGCCACCAATCCTTCTAAACACCTCACCGGACCACAGAAACCCTTGTGATTTATGTCATCTCATAGCGAACAATGAGGAGGGCAGGAGAGAAGAAAGGAAGGAAGGAAGGAAGGAAGGAAGTATATCTCCAGGGGTGTCCATTTCCACTGTGTGTCCTGAGAAATCAACAAACCCTCAGACTGAAAATGGCCAACCCCCCCCTTTCCACACACCCAGACCAATTAAAACGCCAATCTTCAATTAAATAAAAAATAAGAGAAAATCTAGTCGAGAAAAAAGAAAAGAAAAGAAGAAAGAAAAAGTTCAATCATAATCGTGCGCACCTCTTTCTTATTTCTTTCGCATTTCTTCAAACACTTCATCTCCTCATGGTACATAGGTTGTTTTCTTCTTCTTCTTAAATTAAACCCTCCTCCATCACAGTTGTTTTTATTTAAAGTACAAGTAAATCTTGATCCGTTCAGTGGGGAGGAGGGGGCGACAGTGTCCAAACGCACGTGCATGTCCCCGGAAGCTCGTGACCCCCAGCTATACACACCAGACACCAAGTCAGATACCAAAACGCACCCGAGTGTGGAGCACAGAAGAAGGGTGTGGGACGTCAGAGAAGGGTGGCTGGGTGAGGGGGGCATTCTTCCACTACTGAGGAGGAGACGGGGGGCCAACTCCACAGCAGCGCCACAAGGCCCCATGCTCGCCAGCCACCGTGGGGCTATGCCGGCTGCTGCCCGCCCTCAGAACAGGTTCTCCTCGAAGATGGCCATGAGGTCGCTCTGGAAGTTGATGTCAATGGTGTCCGCCATCTGAGGAGGAGAGAGGACGTCAGGTCACGTGCAGGCTTACCCTGCGGTCCTGCATCAGTGCAGGGAAACAGGACACTACATACGCTGGCAGAGGTCAAGACCCCTGACCCAAGGACAATGGTAGTCCCACACACACACATGAATCTAGACTAAATAGCCCATAACAAGCCCATGTTCTTGACAATAGACTACATTTAAATGCTACTTAAATAAACAATTCTCATGACACCCCACTTTACTCTTGCAAGTCTCCATGACGACCCCATTTTACTCTTTAAGTATCCATGAAGACCCCACGCTACTCTTAAAAGTACTTGTCAATGTTTCAGCAGTAAATGTCAATGATTTGAATCTCTATGAACCTTCCTGGTTAAAGAAAGGTTTAATAATAAAAATGTAAAATCTATAAAGACCCCACTTTAATTATTTAAGTATCCATGACGACCCCACTGTAAAGACTGGCTACACACCGCCTCCCTCCTGCGCCTCTCCTGCTCGCGGCGGCGCGCCATCTCCCTCTGCTGGTCGAGGGCGTGCTGAGCGGCCGCGGAGGCCGGGGCCGGGCTGGGCAGTGCCTGGGGGGAGGGGGCGGGCTGCGGGGAGGGGGCAGGGGGCGTGGGGGCGAGGGGGGGGGTGCCGGCTGCTGCTGCTGCTGCTGCTGCTGCTGCTCCTGACGTCGCCGGGCTTGCTCCACGGAGTCCTCGTCGTCACGGCTACCGGGAGGGAAAGTGCAGGCGAAGACATCAGCAACACTGACAACACAACGAGAGAGAGAGAGAGAGAGCAACGCAGCGCGTCTCCACGGGAGGAAACAGAGGACAGCGGCCAGGCACGGCGCGTTTGCTGTGCAGCATCTCTGTGGCATATGCATAGGAGATGCTCTCACGCCCAGTGCAGCCGGTTCCACTGATTATTGTAGAAGCCGAACCGAACTTGTTTAGCCAATTGCCAACTTTGCCCTTACCAAGATGGCTGCCGAGTTGCCAGACTTAACCCTCCCGCTGTCCTTTGGTTTAAAATTATCCCAACGCACTACCTTTTTGTGCCAGCAGAAGGCGCCCACCGTCTTCTGGCACAAGATTGAAAGCAAAGGACAGTGGGAGGGTTAAAGCACGTTGCCTAAAGCACTTTGCCCTTACCAAGGTGGCTGACTAGCCTACAAAGCACATTGCCTCTCCCCCTCCGTGTCCTACCGTAGCTTCTCCTGCTCCCTCCGGGCCTGCTCCGCCTGGGCCTTCAGCTGCCGCTCCCGCTCCTCCTTCTCCCGCGCCGCTCGCCGGAACTGCTCAAAGCTGTCGCTGGAGGAGCGCAGGGAGGAGGCCGGCGTGGCCTGGGAGCGCTGCGCCAGGCTGGCCCAGGAGCCCATGTTCTTCAGCTTCACCTCCTGGGGAGGGGAGACTCTTAGAGCTGCTGTAGGCAGGACGTGAGAGCTAGCTAATGTGAGCTAGCTGGCCCAGGAGCCCATGTTCTTCATGGGGGTGGGGGAAGAGGAGGAGGAGAGACTGTGAGAGGTGAAGGCCATATTCAGCAGCTTCACCTCTACGAGAGGGGGGAGGATTTCAACCACTGAGCTGACATATGTCTACGGCATTTCTAACAAATTGCACTACCATTTACAGCTCAGAAATAATACGTCTCCCCCCTCTAGCTCTCCCACCTGTGCCTCCTCCCCCTATAACCTCCCCCCACCACCCTATGTCTCCACCCACCTGTGTCTTCTTGGAGCTGACGGGTGTTTTGGGCTCCTGTTTGACCGTGACGTCCTGCTGGGAAGAGGGCGGGGCCGAAGACTGTGTGAGGCGTGAACTGGGACGAACGCTGTCCAATGGCTTCATGTCAGACCCTGGATGAGCAATGTGATTGGTTACTACTACAACATACCGACTATTAATCATTTAAAAAATATATAAAACACGTTGACAAGATAAACTTACAAGATAGTGACATGTTGCCTATAAGATGGTACCCAAATCTTTTATTTTTTCAATTTATATATTAATTTATATATTTATAAATTTTATTATTATTATTATTATTATTATTATTTTTTAGTGTTTTGGATTTGGTCTTGTGCACCATCTAGTGGCAGACAAGATCACATGCAGCCACCATACATGAAATACATAAGAGATGGTTTATTCTCCAAAATGTGAAATCGATGCACAGTACCATAAACATGTCTAATCGTTGCATCCCTAGTCCCCACCACACACTGTTTTTATGCCACAGTAAAACAAGGACACACGGCCTAAAGCAGTCATGTGATAAGCCCTGACAGACGCACACACACACACACATGCACAAGCAGCGACTCACGGTGCGAGGGCCTGCTGTCCTGTGTGTCCAGGCGCAGGGCGGGGCTAAAGGGGGAGGGGGGAAGCACCGGTGAATGGGAAGGCTTCTCCTCTTTGACGCTCGCCGGAGTGGACCGCTGCTCCTGCGGACACTCACACATATGCACGCACACACACACACACACACACACACACGCACACACGCACACACACACACACACACACACACGAGCGTGTGCGATTAGCAGGTGTACAGCCCAGGGGTCTGGGTGGGTGTTCAGAGGTCGCTCCACATGTGGGATGACGTGGGGGAGCAACTCACGTGCTTCCTGGGCTGCGAGGGGGACTGGGGCCCTGCTGGGTGGAGCTGGGCCATCTGGGAAGACAGCAGCATCAAGGAGGAGGGGCTGTCCCGCCGCGGGCCTGGAGGCGGGCGACAGGAACGCAGAAGGGGTTACTTTGTAAGGCGACACACAGCACAAGTCACCCATTATAACAAAATTATTTTTCAATACAGCCTAGTATCTCGATCGCCCCCTCTCCCATGATATTGTATCAATTGTAAAGTACCTTGTATCGATACATTAAATGCATTTTTAATTTATTTTTTAAGAGCAAAGAAAATATATATTAGACAGGGAAAATACTAGATTCAATCATCGATACATTCTTCATTAATTCTATTGAATTGTATTTCAAAATTATGTATTGCAATGTATCGCAAAATGTATCATATCGCAGTGTATCGTGATACAATGGTATCATGATATATTGTATCTAGTGTGTATGCCTTTTCAGAGTTTCCACATGGGAGAGAAATAGAAATTGAATTACAGTACAAAAATTCCACAATTATTCCAGTGGTTCTTAGCTGATTTAGATTAACCACATGCAGATGACGTGTGATGTGATGTGTGTGTGTGTGTGTGTGGTCAGGCCTGCCTAGGACTGACCTGTCTGGAAAGCTTCCGTTCTGGTTCGTGGTGAAAGGTGTTGTTGTTGTGGATGTTGTTGTGGATGTTGTTGCTGTGGATGTTGCTGCTGTTGTTGTTGTTGTTGCTGCTGCTGTGAGTGTTGTTGCTGTGGATGTAGTGGATGTTGTTGTGGTGGATGATGTTGTTGCTGTGGATGATGTCGTTGTTGTTGTGGATGTTGTTGTTGTTGCTGTTGTTGTTGTGTATGTTGTGGATGTTGTTGTTGATGTTGTTGTTGATGTTGTTGTTGTGGATGATGTTGTTGTTGTGGATGTTGTTGTTGTTGTTGTTGTTGTGGATGCTGATGATGCTGTAGCTGTGGATGCTGATGTTGCAGCTGCTGAAGTTTGTGCTGTTGTGGCGCCCCCTTCTGTTGCGGTGCCGTCAACGCGCTAGCAAACGACTGCTGCTGAAGCCGGTGGAGGGGGGCGGGGCCCGGCGGGGCCAGGCTCTGCGGCTGCATCAGCGGGGCAGTGACCGGCGCGGCGGGCGGGGCGGGGGGCCGCGGCTGCAGTGACTGCAGGTACATGTGCACCTGGCTCAAGGGCAGCGGCGGCACCGGCAACTCCTCGTCGTCCTCCAGCAAAGCCTGGGGGGGTTGCGCGGAGAGGGTGCCCAGGATGCCGTGGGAGGCCGGGGAGGGGGCCCGGGGCTGGGGGAGGGGCAGGGAGGGCTGGGGAGGCGCAGAGGAGGAGGGGGCGAGGGGCAGGGAAAGTCCGGGTGGCTGGGAGCTCTTGGGAGGCAAGGGGGCCGCGCGGTTGCTAGGCCGCGACGGTTGCTGTGGGAGAGCATTGTGGAGCGCTACGAGGAAAGAAGAAGAAGAAGGAATCATTTTTACATTTAGAAAAGACAACTCTACGTCCTAAAACACAAGGCAGCCAGCTAAGGGCATCTGGGAGAGTCTTCTACAGCATGCAAGTAGTGCACAAAGCCAGCGCACAGTATGCAGTGTGTGGACAGTAGGGTGGACAGTATGCAGTGTGTGGACAGTAGGGTGGACAGTAGGGTGGACAGTATGCAGTGTGTGGACAGTAGGGTGGACAGTAGGGTGGACAGTAGGGTGGACAGTATGCAGGGGTTTGGTTAGACACGTCTAGAGCAACACCTGACCATCACACATACACAGAATGAGCTTCATGGACATCCCACTGCAACATCATGGGCATTAATGTGGAGCTACACCCCCCCCCCCAAAACAACAAAACCCAGTCGCTGACTACTGACTTGTTTGGTACGCACCTGGCGATGGCATTATGGGATGTTGGTTGAGGAAAGAGTGCGTCTCTGCAGGGGCCTGGTGTGCGTGCGCACCCAGCAGAGCAGGGCTGGGCTCGGCGCTGGGCTGCAGGCCGGGGTTCAGGAAGTGGGCCAGGTGGTCAAACGAGGACGCCGACATCTGGGACGAGTCCTGCGCCGAGACGGCGGCGGGGGCGCTTGTTGAAGGAGGCGGAGGGGGAGGAGGTTGAGGAGGAGGGGCGGAGGCGAACGGAGGTTTGGACTGGACCACTTGTGGGGGCAGTGGGCCCGGTTTCTTGCCGTCCTTGTGAGGCAAATTCTTCTTCTTCTGCTGTTGTTGTTGTTGTTGTTGTTGTTGTTGTTGTTGTTGTTGTTGTTGCTGCTTGGGAACCAGCCCTGGTGGGTGCAGGCACAGGTGAGTGCAGCAGGTAAAGCATCACGCGGGAAACACTTTCACCAGCACAGAGGCTACAGTACACTAACCTGACACGCCAGATGGTTGTTACACGCACAGTTATATGCACACAACCATCTGGTGGCCCATCGAAACTGTTCTGTCTACCGCCTGTCTAGCTGTAGGAACTGCCATTGTTGTTTTCCAGTCACTTTCGCGATGCCACATGTTAGATAAACCTAAGGATTGCTTGCCTCTCCAGACTGATTCTTGCAGCAAAGTCAAACTGAAGCTCACTTCAGATCAAATTACACTTTAAATTAAATACAGTGCTTGTTCTAGGGTTACGGCTTACTGTGCCTAAAATGGTTGACCATATTCTGTATGAGCATAATAAAGAAATGCATGTAGGTTACCATTTTCTGAGTTGTCACTGTCGTCAGAAGAGTCACTGCTGCCTGATGAAGAGGAACCGGTCTTCATCTTCGTCACGCTGGCCACCTCCAAAGCCTTCTCAGCTGAATGAAAGAAAAAACAACATGAAAACAACTGGTTTAAAACTAAATGTATAGGCTCTATCCTAAAGATATACACTTTAATTTGTTTGTGAATATTGTAGAAGACTAGAAGACTAATGGCAAAAGCAAACTGCCAAACCCGGCAAGAAATAGGCTACGCTTCTCATAATGTTATGCCAACACTGGATTCAACTCCAACAACTCAACAGTTGGGCAAAAAAAAGAGAGAAAGCAAATAGTATACTTTAGCGAAAAATGAGACCTTTATGCAATAAAATATAATAAAATATTATTATATTATTTGATATAAGTAAATTAATATGTATTATCTTAACTATGTCACATACACTTATATCCATGGGAAGAAGATTCATATTGTTTTATTATGAAGTAATGTTATTCTACATAGCCTACATCTGCCAGTAGGTGGCAGCATAGGATCCAAGGGGTGGGGGCAGACAGTTAAGTGAACATATACAATACAGCCGGCCAATACATTTGATTGTTCTGACCAGCAACGTACACGTAACACCACAACACCAGCCTCCACTGTAGCGGGGGCAGAGCCTACCTGGCTTCTTCTTCTTCCTCCTGAGGGAGCTGGAGACGTACCTCTCCAGCTCCCTCAGCGTGGAGGGCTTGAGCGTCTCAAAGTCGATCTCGATCTCGTCGGGGTTGGAGTTCTTGAGCGACGGCTCCCGTGACTGGATGATGTGCACCACGCGGCCCAGCTTGTCACCCGGCAGCTTGTTGATGTCCAGGCTCAGCTGGCGCTTCTCCTCGTACGTCATCGGCTTGCACCGCTCCCCGGCCCCGCCCACAAATGCACCTGGGGAGGGGAGAGGTCGCAGCGAGTCAGCAGGTGGGCGTGTCCAATTAACGACACACAGATGCAGATGCCAGCCCATTTGACCCCGATTGGCTGAAATTCAAAAGCTTTTAACTTGCCAACTGTAGACCCCGGAGAATACTGAAGCACAATACTGGACACCCCCACTCCCCACAGCAGCACGGCGTCAGCGGCGACCAGCTGCTACATACCCATGTCATCCTCTGCCTCGAGGGCTGCCGAGGGAACGAGGGTTTTCTGCTCCACCATAGGTGGCGCCCCCTGGTGGATGTTCTTGAGCCCGTCCTTCTTGCTGCTGACAGAACAGCTTCATTAGTACCGCCCATGTGTGTGCACAGTGTAGAAATATACCGCAGTGTGTACTACTGTGTGTACTAGTACAGTGGTTCTTACATAGCCCACACTTAGGGGTATGTGTGTGCATTAGCACCGCCCATGCGCACACACAGTACACACATTCATATTTAACTGCCAATATACTTGCTGTCATTAGAGCCGGGCACGTTAACACGTTATTATCGCGTTAACACATTATTATCGCGTTAACGCATTAATGAATTAATGCCGACCATTATTGTATCGCGCGTTAAGTCCCTTGCTCACTGGCTCTGAACAGCGACGGACTGACCGTCAAAAGGTTCGGGAGATATCCCAAACGGCCGGTCCATTCAAGGCCGAAACGGCCGGTGGTAAAATCATTTTTAGGTTTCAGTTTAATCTCTTTAATGATCCGCGATCGGGCCAGCCGGCGGCAGCTGAACGC
>JAODUG010082124.1:0-12613 GCA_027564795.1 Aphredoderus sayanus
TCTCCCTAACTCTCTCTCTCTCTCTCTCTCTCTCACTCTTTCTCCCTCCCTCTCTCTCTCCCTCCCTCCCTCTCTCTCTCTCCCTCTCTCTCTCTTTCTCCCTCCCCCTCCCTCCCCCTCTCTCCCTCTCTCTCTGTTTCCACATCTATATGTCCCTCCCTCCCTCTCTGACTCTCCCTGCCCACACGTTCAGACACAGGGTGTCTTTCTTGCACGTTGTTGAGTCAGTGTCACTTTCGTCTTCCCCTTCCCTCTGCGGGACAGGCAATAAGGAGGTGCCGCCGGCGGGGGCTCTAGGCTGCGCCGTGCCGGAGGTGACTTCCTGTTCAACAGCTGGGCCCTTGTTCGCTGCGCGGCCATAATCTCCCATGAGTCTTTCCACATGGGCAGGGAAGGCGGCGTGTCGCCACGCTGTTTTTTTTCTGCCTTCCAACGAATAAGAAAAGGGGATTGTGTTAAGGCCTCTCTGCCCCTGCGTAGGGCTCCAACGTTGTGGTTTCCTGCGCGTGCGTGTGTGTGTGTGCGTGCGCGTGCCGTGGAGCAGGGTGAACGCATGAATCAGCCTTTTGACTGGCTGTGTGCGCCAGCGGCTGGCGGAGGTGTACGGATGGAGAGCTTTCAGCTGTCACCAGCTGACTTCACCACAGAACGCACTGTGTGTGTGTGTGTGCGCGCGCGTGTGCGTGTGTGAGTGTGTGCGTGTGTTCGGCAGCAAGAGAAAGAGGGCTCCTCTGTCTCTCCTCCAACCTCGGCCTTCTCTCTTCTTCTCTGCTTATTTATTGTCCTCTGCCATGAAAGGGAAAAGTGGGAGGGGGGGTTGATGGGGTGGTGGGGGGGGGAGAGCGGTCGGCGTCCCCCGTCCGTCACAAGTCGGGGTGGCTGGAACAAGATGCGGTTCAGTTTGGCCTGTCGTCAAGCAAGGAGCATCGTTATTGCAGCTGTCTAAACAGATAATCCTTTCTTGAGTCTAGTTTTGAAATCTGGGTGTGTATGCTAGATGCCTGTATGTGTTTTCGGCTTTGTGTGTGTGTGTGTGTGTGTGTGTGTGTGCGTGTGTGTGCGTGCGTGTGTGGGATTTGAGTTTTGCATTCTTTGACAAAGTTTCCCCCTCATCATCCGTTGCTTTGCCCCCCCTTCCATGTGACCTTTAGCTCATCAGGATCCTTAAGGCGCCCCTGGGCACAGGAAATGACCCGCGCAGAGGTCATTTGAGGTCACCTGAGTCTGAGCAGGTCCCTGTGCGCTGATAGGCGTTTGATGGCTCCTTATTATGGGGTGTAATGGTGGGTAAAATGGTGGGAGTTTTAGAGGCTCAAGTTCCTGCTGGGAAGGTGATGAGGCTGACCTGTTATTAGAAATAAGTGTTCATGTGTGTGTGTGGCTGGGGAGGGGGGTTGTTGTCCAATAACAACTATGGAGTTGTTTGACTTCCTCATGATTTATTCAGGTTGGACCGCTAATGTTTTCCTGACGCAACTGAATTAGAAATGTTTTATTTGATTTGAAACCGTTATATTTCAAATAAAATAAAAAGTAAACGAAAGAAGAAATCAATGGAATAAAGAACAATTATATTGGGGATGATTTAGACAACGATCACAGCATACACTGTTCATAAAGGGTTCAAAGAGTCCTTTTGTGATCCACTTTTGCAACTGCAGATGACACACATACAACTGTGATTGGAGGAGACAGCTGCTCACAGGATGTACAGAGCATTTTGATTGGCCTTGGCAGCTGCCTATGCCAGACTTAGTTTTTACTGCTTGCTAAGTGTGTGTGCGTGTGCATGTGTGAGAGTGCGTCTGTGTGTGTATGCGAGCATTGTCGGCGACCGCTTTAGTGCCTTTAACCGTTAATCAAGTTAGCTTGGACCACCATGGATCATTTTATTTTATATGAAAAATGACCATGTAGTACATGTTTTGCATTCAGTGTAGGCAAATGACATGTTTGGAACTGCTCTTTGTGAATTATTTTGAAGAACAAGAAAAGAGAAAGAAGGGCATGTTGTCATTGTTAAAACAACCAGAGCCAGTCCCTCCTCTTTAGAAATGCTTGCTTTCTTTCAAAACTGTCGGAGCAGCCATTCAATAGGAACTCTGTAAGCCCCCCTTCCTCCACCCCCCACACACACCCCCTCCCCCCAATGCACCCCCAATTACTCCGGTGAAGTAACTAGCCAGTTGTTCAGAGGAGGGAGCTGACAGCAGTTCCCCCAAAATCCTCAGCTCCTAGAACAGAGGAGGGAATGTGAGAGCTCTGAACAGACGGCAGCCCAAGAACACAACACACACACACACACACACACACACACACACACACATGCGCACACACACCACACACACACACACAATCAAAATTCTTCATAGACTGCTATTGTACGACACGCTTGGAACTGGCAACACCAGAAAGACGACTTCACGCCCCCTCCCCCCGGTGTGGTTTGAGCTCAACCGGCAGCTGGAGTGATTACATAAGCGTGCTCACACCGCGGGCCGTGCCACTGGCGCTCTGGGAGGGGTGCCACCAACGGGTCGGTCGCAGATGGCGGTCCAGTCCGTCCACACCTGTGAATCATTTGGGCACAAATTGTTTATTTGGCTTCTCGTGAGTGCTACCAGTGTTTCCTCTGTGTGTTTGTGGCTCCAGTAAATACAACAACAACAAAACCTGCCCCTCCTACCCCCCGACCCCAAAACAGCCCTTCCCTCAAGGCTCTCCCCGGCTTCAGAATGACCAATGACAAAATAGGGCCAGATTAACCCAGAGGACACCCTCCGGTTTCCCTCCACTCCACTTCTTCTGAATATGTGCAGGCACTTCAAACCGACAAATGACACAAACAGGCCTTAGTGGAATAAATCAGGGAGCTGCTGTCTGTTGCCATTTGTTGTTCGCTGTCCTTTTGATGAGGAAACCTCTCTTCCCTTTGGTTTTCATGTTTATTTGTTTGTTGTCGTTGCCAGCGCGGATGTGAAGCCTGCTATCTATTAGTTTACCATTCCTCTAAGCCCTGAAACCTCATCTAAAGGGCCGTGTAAAGGGAATGACTCACGGGCTTTACAGCAGCAGTGTAGTGTGCTTTAGTCATGCTGCTTCCATCCACCAGACACACACAGCCAAAGAGAAACTAAAGACGGCATAGTTGTCCGCAGTGATGATGAAATTAAGCAATTTTACAGTCTAGCTAATAGCAGGCAACTCTCCATAATCGCAGGAATCCACATTGCATTGTAGGACCAACTCACTTCTGTACATATTTGATATATTTGTCTGGGAAAAGTTGACCAGCTTCAAGCTAGCCGGACTTCTAAGCACTAAGGCCTGCTCAATTAGCTAAGGAGATAACAAGCATGTTAATGAGGCCTTGGAAGAGGGTCATGAGGTAATGGCGTACCCAGCTCACACAAAGGGAGTAATATGAAATATGTCCTCGTGGGGAATTAAAGCCATACAATGAATACACAATGTTTTCTTATTCTGTAGCTAATCCCTTATGATGTTCCTGCCTAATAAGAGCGGGGATAATAAAGCTCGAGAGAATGTATTGTAAAATGAAAATGAATGCGAGAGAAGAGAGGGTTGGAGGAGGAGGGGGGATGTTTGTGTATGTTTAAGTAGATGACATGAATTAAATGTGTTGTCCAGGCTTTTTTCTTTGTCAACCCCCTTTTATTTAACCTGCCACTTCTGCTAATGTTCTATTAACATGATAATTGATGTCCATTTAATTGCTGAACTCAATTCAGCAATCTTGGATACTGTACATGAATATGAGCTTTTTAATAAGCTTATATTCAGATGCACTGGCAATGCTTTTGCTGCAGCCCTGTACACAAGCTGATTACTTTCCTGTATATAGCTGCAGAGTTATTTTAATTAGAATCAGCTGCTTTAGTAGCATGGAACAAATACACGTTCTTATGCCCTACAGGTTTTTATGTGTTTCTTATCTCATAGTGTATGTATGTATATGCATGTGTAGCAGAGAGTTGCATGGGGTTTATAATTGCATAGCTGGGCCGGTGTGCGCTCACGTGCCCTCGTTTCCGAGCTCGCGCTGCCCATGTTGCCCACTTCCTCCCTTTTGTATGATTCAGTGGAAAATTCCCAGATTGCCGTTGTGCCGGGGTTAGAAAACATACAGGCTGTAACCAAAGCTCCGGCTGTCTCAGCCATAATCCCTTGTGCCTCTCCCTGCTCTGCTCCGCCATCAAAGCAGCACTGATTACTGGGAACTCCACTGGGAACGGCACAGGGAGATGGGATGTTGGCATGGGAGAGGGGAGGAGAGAAACATAGTTTCTGATTAACAAGCTGCAGAGCAGGAGTCCACCACTCTAACCTGTGATGGAGCGCAGCATAATAGGGAAAATAAGCTGTCAGCTATTAACTCCAGTTGGTTATAAACCACAAGGTTAACACCTGAACCATTCATACAAGAGTTCAGTTCTAGTGGGTTATACACCGCAAAGCAACCACCACAATCATTGACCCACACAAGGTAAATTCATGTTTTATTACTTGTATCTCAATGCATGTTTGATAGTTAATACTATAATAATTAATATATTAGATAAACATACTGTAGCAAAAGGTGGATATGCCGTTTAATAAAGATAAAGAACTTCACAATAGAGGATGTTTTGTATGAGTAATGTAGTTTGTATATATTTCTCTCCAGCCTTGTGCGAAGACACCTGATTTTTTTATTTGTATTTACTTTCATCTACCTTGTTGAAAAGTTATGCTAATTGCCATCAGCTGTGTGGTTCTTTTATTTCCTGAACCTGGTTTTCCTACCTCTGGCATTCTTATTGTATTTTACAATGGCTGACTGCTGTTTGCTTAGATGTCTTATGCTGAGTCCATGAATGTAATTGTCCCTCAAACTGCTCCTACTAATGTAAGGAAAGGCATTCAAAACACAGTGAGAGTAAAAATGTCTGACTCAATCTGAAGGCCGAGGGCAGGAAGGAAAGCATCCACAGACTGTGTGTGCATGTGTGTGTGTGTGCGTGACCAAGAGAGTGGAGACAGATGTGCTCTGCGTGTGTCTGTCTGTGTGTGCATGTGTACGCGTGTGTGCGTGCGTGTGTGTGCGTGTGTGCGTGTGCGTGTGTGTGCGTGTGTGTGTGTGTGTGTGTGTGTGCGTGTTTCTAGAGCCTGAAATAGACCTGGGAGGGTATCCGTTCTTTCTTTGGGCATTCTCTCGTCATGTTTTCAATCTTCCTGTCCATTCGTCCATCATGTCGCAAAGCAGCACTTCCCGTCTGTGTCGCCGTGGTGATGAGTGCCCATCCAATAAAAAGTCAAACAGGAAAAGTGAGTGGAGTGCCTCTGATTGTTCCTGAGGTGTCTGGACTGGGGAGTCCCCACTGAACCCCCACCCGCTAATGCCCTGCGCCTTCTAACAACACACAAACACACACACACATCCATGGATAGACACACGGCCATTAGCACACACACACACAGACACACACACAGACACATGCAGTCACACAACAACACTTCCAATAATAATGCGTAGGCATCAATGGCAAACAACAAGCCCGGGAACAGCAATAACAAGCGCGTGGACCTTTGCCTCTTCATTGTGCAGGAGAACACAGAATCGGAAGGGTGAACATGAGCTGCGGTAAAGGAGGAGCAGAGGCAGGAAGGGAAGCCGTGGGCTGGGATTGTGTGGACAGATCCTGGATGTAACGCTACGTCGACTCTTCGGGGAATGCTTTTGTGAATTGTCGCACAACATAGGCGGGGCTTATTGAACGGGGAGAACTCAATATCCACTAGGCTGTCCGTCATACGCTGCCAAACCCCCCCCCTTCCTCCACTCCCCTCCCCTCACAATGAACACAAACACACTTGGAATAAGGTCTCTATGGAGGTAAGATATAATGATAAGGAGGTGTGTGTGTGTGTGTGTGTGTGTGTGCGTGTGTCGGGCGGTGGGGGGTATCGTATAAGGTAGCTGCCGTTCTCCAGTGTACAGTACAAAGGGGTCTTTGCGGTCCCACGTGGGCTAGGGCATTGCGATGCCCCCGTGCTGAAAGGCCAGGGCCTGGACTCTAACCCTGGAAGGAAGTAGGGTTCCTGAGGAGCGGACCAGAGGCTATAGGGGGCCGGATGGCGTAGGAAGGGGAAATGATTCTCCCACTCCCCTCGTGTCTGCGGTTCTGCTCCCGTCGGCTGTATTATTTTGCACTTGTTTTTTGTTTTGTTTTGCTTTTTGATGTATTTCCTAAACTGTATGTTTCTGCTTGCTTTTTGTTTTGATTGACACTCCCTTCAGGGATTTATAAAACAAGTTATCTTATCATATCTTATCTTATCAACTATGGGAAACAAAACACGAAACCCTAAAATTAACAAACTCTTTCTGTCTCCGTATTTGTTTATCCATCTTTACTTCTGTCTTTTTCATTTCTCACTTGATGTGTGCTCTCTCTCTCTCTCTCTCTCTCTCTCTCTCTCTCTCTCTCTCTCTCTCTCTCTCTCACACTATATCTATATATAAATCTATAGTTTGTTTTTTTCCCTCTCCAATACAGTGTGTTGTGTTTTTAACCTGTTGTTTCTTTAAAAATAAAGAAACAACACCCTTCCTGCCTACAGGCAGCACATCAGTCATAAGGGTGTAAAGAGCAGTAAACAGAGAACAAGAACCAAGGAATGGAATCTGGCACGTCCTTAAGGCTGAGAACATGGCTCAGCTCAACACCTCCCACACCAATAGTGTCATGCCAACCCTCACTCTGCATACACACATCCCATATTTCCCATTCATATTTTCAGCTGTATTTTACGGCATGTATAGGCATGTGACACGAAAACATATGTTTTTGTTTCACATACCATTCCACTTGTATGTATATATATACACACAGTCACAGAAAGGCTTTCTCCCCAGACACAACCACACGCAGCAAGGCGAACAATTGATGAATGGGGGCTATATCGTGCACACACACACATGCACACTGGTACACACTGGTACACTGACTACTTAATAAACCGACAACTCAACAACAACAACGCAATAAACCAACAATAAGCCTCTGTTTTACAGCTCCTGCAGTGTGTTTATATAATAAGTCATTTTATAGATTTGAAAGCATTATAACACGTGAGAGAATATGGGAACTGCATACCAGTCCTTAGGTTCACCATAACTCTGTGTCCTAATTGAAATGTTTTCTCTGGGAATGATCTGGGGGAAGGCTTTGGGGTGCGTAGTTGGCTTGAAGCTGCATGAAGTTTGAGCAATTATGGACAAACAGAAATGAGGTTTGGTTTTTATTCAATGTCTCACTTCTTTGTCCCGCAAAGCTCTCCGAAGTCTGCGTGTGAACTCAGATAGGTCACCACATGTCAAAGGGGTAGTCTAAGTGCTAGTACCATTATGAGATTACATTTTAAAAGCTCCCATTTTGGGCAGGGTATTTCCATATGTGGGGCATACACACATAATCCTTGAGCAGAATAAGCGTTTTTGCTTACTTTACTGTCGTCATGAAAATTGTTGGTTGAGAGGAGCTATACTTTAAGCAATCATTCTTGCTCAGTGTAAATTCAAAGACGGTATCAGATAATGCACACACATTCACGCGCGCACAAGTCCGTTTGTTACTGACATGTCTCTCCGCCATTCTGCCCCCTGTGGCCAATAAATATACACTACCTCTTTAAGTAGGTGTTTACGCTAAGTCATTTCCTTTAAGTGTGTGTTTTTGCTGTGTCATACTGCTTTAACTAAACAAAGTTGTTTAATGAATTCCCCTTACTAACATCTGACAAAATCGTATATATAAACAGGGCAAACCCTAAACCACATGTAAATAAACACATCAAATAGTAATCAACAACACGTCAACAGACAGGTCTCGACCCCAGCCGTTGATTCCGAAGTGCATTCCCGTGTTTTCCACGGAGCGTCACAACCTGCAATAATAAATGAGCAGGGTTTTCTAATTTGGCTGGGATCCTGTGAGAGGTCGAAGGTCGTCGGCGCTGTGCCTTGAGTCCTTTTTTGCGGGGTCAATGGAGGTGAGGGCATTGCCGCCAGCGAGAACACACCAACTCACACACACACACACACACACACACACACACACACACACACAGAGACCAGAATCCTACCTTGTCAGTCAACTAACAGTGAGGTCTGTGCTCCGTTTGGTTTCTATGCTGCAATGTGTTTGAATTCCTCCCTTGTGGCACTCAAGAGATCACAGTATAGGGCGAGACGGGTTATTTCTCTGAATACACACTCTAATGTGGATTCAGAGAGTCCCTCATTCAAATGCGACATTTCTAACATGGCAAGCAGAGTACATCAAAGCTGCTCATTAAAAAAAAGAGCCAGCGCTCTAGATGTTTTATATGCACACATACCAGTCCTGTCTAAAACACAGAAGGTCTTAGATTGAAAGCTTGGAACAGCCGTGTGTTGTGGCGGTTGGTGGTAATGCACCCAGAAGAAAGAAACAAAAATCATTTTTACTGATATGCTCAATTTTCAGATTCCACTCTTGAATGTATCTTTGTATAAATGTATCTGCTAGCTGCCATCTTTTCCCCTGTGCGTATCTATTTATATATAATCTGCGTAAGGCTTACAAAGATAACCCTCTCATTGTCCATCTTCGGCCCTCTCTCTCACACACTCACACACACACTACACAGTGGGTTTTGGCCCCAGCGACGGCCCTATGACCCTGTGAACTGTGCGTGTACAGGGCCCAGGCGGAACTAAACGGGTGGCTCCAGCCTAGTCATGAGAAGAGCTGGCCGTCATGCATGCAGAATGCGTGTCAGGGGATTGGGTAACTCTGCCAGGGGAAGAAAGAGGCTGGCGGCACACGCACACACATGCATACGCACACACACACACACACACACACACACACACAGTGCACACATTGTTGAAACGGAAGACATCTCACTTACTGTGCATTAAGTGTGGTCGTGTGTGCTTGCGTGAGTTTGTGTATGTGTGTGTATGTGTGTGTGTGTGTGGTATCGTGTGCCGTGCGTTCGTGCAGTTTGAGTCATTTTCTTGATTTGTTCATTTCGATTCAGTACCTCTAAATGTGTAGTTTTTCAGGTTTCGAGTTTTATCTTTTTCCCGAGATATACACATAACATAACTTCCAGGTCCCATGACAAGCAATGCTTTCTCAAGCTTTGAGTACCGCCGGGACACTGAATGGAGTTTTAGTAGGAGGTGTTGAGTCAGGCCAGGAAAAATGATTGTATGACCTGTATCAAATAGTGACATTTAGGGAGATAAAAAAATTTATTCACTTTGGTACTGTATCTACTTTTAGTTTTATTTAGTTTTTGCTCAAAACCTGTCTGTGGCTGTGAGTTGAAGTAATCACAACAACTGTTAGGCTTATTAGTGGCAATACTGTAAGTGTAAACACTACACTGATGACTTGGCAATCAAACTAGTGAAGGCTGTGTTGAAATTAATGTTTGTTTGTTTAATTTATTTGTTTGAATTTGTGAACTTGTTTTTACCCATGGCTCTATGGTGCAATTGCATGTTTCTTTCTGTGTGTGATTTTGCGTTTTTATCTGAGTTTGTTTTGATATGGTAACGCTTGGTGTGTCATTTGATTTGTGCTGTTGTACACTTGTGTATGTGTGTCTTTGTAAATTCAAGAGCATTTGTGCATGTGTGTGTGTGTGCGTGTTCATGCATGTGTGTATGCATATGTGTGTGGTAATTTTCTGGTCATAACCCCCCCTAGAACCCAAACATAATTAACTTAAGAAAATGACCCCTCATTACTCAATGTCCCACAGTGTTCAGGGGATGGGGGGCAGGACACAAATGTTCTTGTGTGTGCATATGTGCACATAATGGCGTGCATGTGACTCCGTGCACGTAAGTTCCTCTTGTGTGTAATTTTATGTGTGTGTGTGTGTGTGTGTGTGTGTTTGTCATTTGTCAAGAGAGCTTTGTTTGCCCTCCTCAGTGTGTTTGTGTTTACCTGTGGATCTTATCTGATCTGCCTGCTTAGCGGCCAAACAAAAGGTCAGTCACAGCTCAGGGCAAAAATTCTGAGTCAAACCCATTCAAGGACAAACCGCCGCGGGCAAGCTCACATTATCACATCTCTTCCCGTCTGGCCACGACATTCACACAGTGGGAAAAGAAAACCTTGTCGTATGGGGGTCATGAGGTATTGAGACATAACCAAAGCAGGGGTTTCGTTTACAGATGAGTGATTATTGATGGCGGTTTTGGTTTAACAAATGGTTGTCTTGACGGTTGTGGCGGCTCAATCTGTCCCCTGAACTGTCTTTACTGCTTGTCTGTCCACACATTCCAGTGTCGCCCTGCAAGAGCAGTGCCACAGGTTCTCGGTTCTCCTCCATCAGAGTCTTGTGTGTGTGTGAAGACTTCTGCTGTCTGCAGGCCTTCATTGGCATAACCCTCATCCACATACATAGACCTCACCTAACAATTCGTCTATGTCATTTAGTAGATAGGTTTGTCCAAAGCAACTTGAGTGCAGTTCCAAGTATTAAGGAACAGGTGGGGGTTCTTTTTGTAACTTGCACCCACTAGACAAACCTGCTGACTTACATCTATCTACACCAGTGGTTTTCAAACAATACATCTATTTACATCAATGGTTGTCAAACATTTTGAGTCAAGACCCTCAAAAAGGAGTGTGAACATGTAGTACACATCTATATACTACAACCGTAAGCACCAATGAAACATATACTGTTTACTGTATAAATATAAAAGAAATGTGGTTCATATTTTGTATGAACTATCCCACAATCACTCAACCCATACTTTTAAATTCACTGTGTTTATTAAATCCACCTTGTATATTTTTACTGTGTGTCTGTTTTCTGTCACATTCTCCTAACATATTTAACAAAGAGAAGAGATCATTGTTGCCGTCTTCATCATCACCACCACCCATATCCTGGTCCTCTGGACCTGGCAGTGTGAACAGACAGCAGTCATCCGGGTCGCACATACAGTGCCCCTCATTACGGGTTTCCTGCCTGACATTCCAGCCAAACGACCCAGGTGACGGATGCCCCGCGCAGGGCATTCCCTTCCCGTCCTCAGCGCAGATCCCAACCGTACCCGCGCTCTGAAAACATCCGGTGAACGGATCAGAGCGCCCCGCGGTAAACGTCCCCTGGCGACCTCCGACGTGTCCCAGCCAGCTGGCTCCCACAGTCACGAGGCTGTGAGGGGGGCACGTACGCCCGGGGGAACGCCGGCGTTCCCTCGGATATCATTCGCTGCCCTTGCCGCCGCTGGCTGTCAGAGTGAGTCAAATGGGCTCATGCGCGGCAGCGGCTCTCGGTAATGGGATGGACAGATGTTTAGATGTGAGGGACTCTGCACCCCCCCCCCCACAGGGCCTCTGCAGCAGTCCTGCCGGGACAGAAAGCAATCAGCTTGATGTGGGGGGGTGACAGAGTGGGAGGCTGTACACTCACAGAGAGGCCTGCAACATGAGCCAGGAGAGAGGGATTTAGATGCAGAATAACCTAGGGAATACGCACTGAGAAGAGATGGAGGCCTAATGGGGAGGGAGGGACACAATATACAACCCCCAGCGTGTGCCTTTAAATGTCTAACATTTGAAGAAATGCTTAAAAAAAGCGTTCTGGTGGCCGGCCTATGGGGGAGACAATGGGGGAGAGAGGAGAGGAATTGGGGGATGTGAGAGGATTGGGGGGCTGAGTTTGAGTCATGTTGGCAGGGGAGAAGGGGGGAAACAGCTGAGAGGTTTTTTGAAGTGTGTCTTTGGCTCCGTTTGCATTTTTATTTTGGCTGTGGTAAGGCGATACTTATGAGCAAAGGGTCTCTCTCTCTTGCTCTCTGTCTGTCTATCTCTCTCATACACACACACACACACGCGCTCGTGCACACACACACACTCACTCTCGGGCCGTCCTCCATGTCTCCATGCCAAGTTTTTGTCCTAGGAGGTGATGTGAGTGTTTCCACATGCGGTAGGCCAGAGCTACTGGTTTGGCCTGTATCACCAAGTGGCCATAAAGCCCCCTTATAGACACTGGACAGAAAACAGGAAAGATGCCAGCATTGCCTCATTGCTGCTCACTTTTAACCTTAAGAAAGCCTAGAGAAGAAAAGGTATAGGATCAAGTGGAGATGGTTATAATGACTTGTGCGTGTGGGTGCATGAGAGATATAAGTGACTGACATGTTTAAAAAGGGGGATAGCGTCGGGAATTAGACCCTGTCAGGTGTAGGTTTGCATCCATCACATCTAATGCACCAAGCGAAGGAATCCACAGGGGTTTTGTCTGTGTGTTATTTCTGTCTGAGCTGTTCATTTTCTCTCATTTTCACCAATGTTTCTTTTACTATGACATGCTTTTCCTTGTTTGATGTGTTTTGTTTTTTTAACAAGTGCCATTATCTGGAAGGCAGAGCTCTCCACTTAAAACAAGAAAACGACAGTTGAAGCAAGCTGTTTTGCATAATAAACGAAAACTAAACCGTCAAGATGTGATACCAATGTACTATATCTTGTTAAGATTTTTGTGATATTGCATAACACGCAGGAGATGTAATCTCTTTAGGTTCTGG
>JAODUG010082146.1:0-12611 GCA_027564795.1 Aphredoderus sayanus
ATATGATGTGCACTGCTGGCACAACAAGGTGTGTGTTTGAAACCCGAGGACAACCGGAGGGTTAAAAGGCACAAAAAAGCTAATAAATAAATATATAAATAAATAAATATATTACACATAGCACTGACACTAAAAATAACTACACAATCCGGTGGCGCCATCTACTGGCACAACAAGATAGTGCATTTGAAAGCCAAGGACAACAGGAGGGTTAAGGAATGTGTTTTACCATTTCTGGTGCAGGCTTTTCACAGGATTGTTCATTTCTTTATCAGCCAGACAAATGCTTTTGCAGTAACCTAATGTCTGCCTCAGCCAAAACCTTAATGGGAGTTCAATGGAATCATCATTCAGTCAATAGACAATGCAACTTGTTTTTTTTACAGTAAAATTCAGACTATGACCCCCATCCCTCCCACACACAAGTACAGTCTACCTCTGCAGTGGTATTTCCTTCCAGACCTGCTTCAGTTCATCCCATGGGGACATTAGTATGTCTGCATGCTCCTCACAGTCAAAACAGCCATCGCTCTTGGCAACCACACAGAACACCCTGCCCTCCAACCGCAAGACAACCCCCCCTTCCCCCCCCCATGTGTAGCAAGTATCTCTTATGCTTAAGAAACAGCGTGCTCTCATAAAATTACAAAACAACATTAACAAAATTTAAATTACATTTAGATTTGGTTTAATTACTTCATAAGGAGCATTTTACAGGCATAGTATGTTGGTCTCTCACTTACCTACCTATTTGGTAGGCCTATTATATTTATTCAAGACTACCTGTCTGAATACTGTAACCCTGTTATGTCGGATAAGCAAACTGTGCCCTCTCAGATGTTGACATTTTCTTGGAAGTGCACTAGGGTATGATCTCAGCATGCCCTGATACGATGAGCTGATAAACCATGTACCCTGCAGGAAGTTGGTGGTTCAAATCAAAACAAGGTTTTCCTAACACCGACTTCAGCCAGAAAGGCAATTCTGGGCATGAATCCAGAAGTGTAACTTCAAATAGAGTGACCAAACAGAATCAGATATTCCACAAATCAGCATTGCAGTAATACAGAAGGTTTTTAGTAAAGCTCTTTAAAGTGTCAACATTTTACAACAACAACAGCGCTACTTATTACAGCTGGGCAGCACATAGTGAAGGGGTGTCATTATCTTTATGCCTTATGGTAACATCACGACTGTCTGTCTGACTGCTCTGTTACCCCACCTTGCTCTCCCCTCCGTTCTCACAGACACACACCCTCGCGCTGTTTCCCTCTCATGTGGAAAGCCAGGTCTGCTGTAGTGCTTTGCATTCCTGCGGTCTGACTGGCACTTCCTGCCGTGAAGAGAAGCTCGGCTGCAGCAGAACATTCCTCCTTTTTTTTTTGTCTTCCCCAGTATTCTTTCTCCATCTTTTTAAGTTTGCTCCATTTGCATCCAAATGAATTATGCTTTAATGGCTATCACTTAATATGTATACAAAGGCTGCATTCACATTGTTTTCGCACAGATAGTTTAGTCTAAGACCGCAAGTCACCTGATGAAACCACCTAAACATATCTTTCAGGGATGTGGTGGAAGTACACCCAAACATACACTACATGTGTATGCAGGTGTACGCGCCCACACACACACACACACACACACAGCAGCCTACAGCTAACCACAGCTCCACAGTTTGCTTTCCTTAATTAGATAGTCATATTGTTTACAGCAGGTATCAGCTTTAGCGGGTAGTTACTGTTTTTCTGTTTGGCGGTATACTGTGCACCTGCCTGTAATCCTGCTTTGTTTCCCTTAAACATGGGCTTTGTCCCACTTCCAACATGCATGCCTCGTCGTTCATTTATACAGCTGTGCGTTACCAAAGATTCTTTTTAGGAGACAGCCAGAACGCCATTCACAGCTTTTCTACATGTGGTACGTGCTGGGCTCTGCTCGCGGAAAACAAACCATCAACAACAATGAAGGCTGAAGCGCTAACAGCTGTCCGCCAACAGCTGCCATAACTCCCGAATTCCCTTCAAATGTCTCCTCAATCAGCCCAAACTCGCGCTATTTAGCAGTGCACCTTTCACCGCAGTGCACCGGCGAACTGGCCGGCAGCCGTGTATTTGCGTGCGTGCGTGCGTTTGGCCTTGTTCTCCCTGGAAACAGGACGCAGAAACCGCAGGTAAATCAAGGCAGTTAACCGCGAAACAAACTAATGATGACACACATACGGACACATGTAGGCTACACAGGCGTACGTAAGACGATTGGCAGGAACGGGAAGAGGATGACTGGCGAATTCCTGGTGAGGTTGGCTCATGCAAGCTACAAGATCAGAATGTTGCAACAGCACCTCAACGGTCTGCCAATGTAGCCTGTCAGCTTTCATTGAATTGTGTGTGTGTGTGTGTGTGTGTGTGAGTAGGAGATGGTGGGTAGGGTAGTGATGTGAGTGGCTTGCCCGTTGCAGTCTGACTGGCCTCCTGAACAGTTCCTTGCACTACCTGTTAGTAGTAATGTCTTTGCGGGCATGGAAGGCAGACACTGAACACTCACTGACCTGCATAAAGTCCAGGACACTCCGTGGTATCTATGGTTTCTAGCCTGTGATGCTGTTTACTGTAGACTATATACTATATACAGTAGACTGTTTTACTGTATCACAGCCGGGTCAAAGCAGCGTAAATGCAGCTGTACCTAATACATTTAATAACCTCTCAGTTTGATTTAGGTGTCCTGAATACCCCAAGATATGCAGCAAGCATTGACAGTACTATTGATTTAGTGTCAATGCTTACTAATCAGAACACATAAATCAAAATTAATTCTGTGAATATTGCCTTTATTAGCTGCAGCTGCTTTTACCCTAGAAAATAATAGAAATAAAGATACATAGGCTATACAACAACATATTACAACAACAAAAACTATTTTAAATATATATCAAAATCAATATTTGATAGTAATACGTATAAGTAATATGTAATATATTATTATAGCTATATAATAATATATTATATAGCTATAGGTATAATATTTATATATTATAAATAGGGATGTACAATTTTTACATTTTGGGCCGATGTTTTTGAATGAATTTGGGAGTCAATGACAATACCGACGTGCGTGAATACTCACCCTACATTGTCTTTTACTTAAAAAGAAACACAAAATAAATATGTGTGCATGGTACCCATTGCCCTCTTATGTCATGCCAGAATTGTATACAGCCAGCGGGCTTTATGTGTAGGACACTATTATTAGCTTCATTATTATTAGTATTGACACTTCTCACTTAGTAGGCTACTGTTGTCCAAGTCAGAACACAAATAACCAATGCAACATTTAGCCAGGGAGAGATTGATGCGACACAACCGATTAACATTGGCCACTGCCATTGGTGCATATCAACTTATTCACTGTTGCCATTGTCAATCAATGAGGCAAATATCGGTCGATACCTATATACTGCCGATATATCAGTACATCGATAATTCTAAACTATTATATCTATAAACCAAATATAAACTACATTACAGGTAATCATTTATAATTGCATATAAAATGATTATCTGTTTAATATAGCACATCTGTGTAAATCATTTAGTGGTAATAACATTTCTGACTGACTTATTTGTGTTTCTGCACACAGGCCAGATGTTTACAGGTTTACTGGAATTGCAAGGAATGTGGAATGGGAAATTGATCACTGAAGCCAGAAAGCTTGACTACTGTATGTTCAGTCTACATTTGGGGTCAATGCCCAGCTAAACAAGAAGGCATCTCTACCCAGCAGCAGGCCAGCCTTGCGAATGAAGCACAAGTGACCGAATGCTGGGTCAGTGACCCCTTCCTGTACAGGTGCAGAAACAGTTTGTCAGTGTATTTGTCTAAAGGAGTGTATATGTGGATTAGGTGGCATTATGTGTGTGAGTGTGTGTGTGTTTGAGCACACTGTGACAAAGCTGTGTGGCAGAACAGACTCCTTTACACTCTCTTTTCCAGAACCATCTCTTTACTTGACCTTAATTGATTCAGCAGAACTATACCACACATCCTCAACTGCTAAAATAGAAGCCAGGAGTATTTGTTCTATATTCAAAAAGACATTTCTAAATTGAGACTGTAAAGAACATAAGGGAACATTTAAAGTATGCAGCTGGATGTTTGCATAAAAGATTTGCAGGTACAAAATGAGACATGTGCATCTCATTGAAGTGACATTCAGCCAGCTATATCTTCAGGTATGTGGTGCCAAACATTGCCAGACTGTGCTTCAGAACACCAGCTCACCACAGCTATGGTACAAAGCGTTCTTTAGAAAGCGCTTCTCAAGGCAAGGAGAAAGTTGGACAGGGAAAAACTGAGGGGTGGGGTGGGGGGGCTAGCCAAGCGTGCGAGGAATGTACCAGACTTCAACAACAACCTGGGGGAATAGAGGAGGAAGGCAGCGGTGGGGCTATTTTTAGTCCCCCTCCTCACCTCATTAAAGAAGAGGTGCTTTTTTGAAGCCCCAGCAGGTCTCTGGGACGAGCAGGCTGCAGAAAGACTAGAGGGGGCTGAAAGTCATCTCTATTCCTGCACTTCTGAAGTCTTTTGCCCGCATGACACACATTATGCAATGTTGGCATTGGCATTTAATCAAACTTTCAGGCAGGAGAAGGTGGACTCTTTTTCTCATCAGTCTTTTCTGGGAAGCTGGAATTCATTATGGCTCTACTAGACCTCCCATACAAACACCTGCATTGTGGAGAGAAAAAAGATGTCTCTAATAACTTTGTAAAGCATATTTCCAAATCAAAAGCCTGCAGGGTCCTGTGCAGTAAAGGCAAACAAAAGACAAAAGAGTCAAGATAATACAGGAAAGCGAAGTGGTTAAACAGCCGCAGACTGTTGAGGTTGGGTGTTGTACATTAGAGCTCTTGGACAGATTTCCTTTTCATTATGCCCCTCAACATTTTGACTGAAATAAAACTATTATACTACACAGTATATCTACTGTGTACCTTCAGTGTCAAGAACATTTGCCCTGCCGCAAACTTGCCCATTCACCTTCCATAAAAAAAGACATTTCCAAAATCTCATCAACGCTTGGCTGAAACCAGCCTCTCTTTGTGAAACCCACTGTTCACAAGTATTTCGATCTTTAAGCTTGTGATCCACCCATCTCTTCCAAACTATACATTTGGGCCCACACTTTATGGACTAGTTCTCATTAAAATTAGGTGGGACCCAGGCAGGCCCACAGCAATAAGATATTATTGAAAACAAAGTTCTTCCCTTCCAGTGATAAAAGTAGTATAAGAGACAACAGTGGATATGAGGAATGAAACGAGACTTGAGAGCTGAATGTACCATTTGCCAAGGTTTAAATCATTAAATGATATCAGACCAAGATGAGGTCAGCAATGTGATGTGGAACCATGGTGCTTCGTCATCAAAACCACTCCCACAGGAGGATCAGCCGATTGCGGAGACACCTAGGAAAAGTCCGGTTTTTGTTATACACACAAAAAAGCACCAGCAAAGCTCTCTGCCAAGGCCCATACTTTGATGTCAAAGGATATGAGCAGGGAACTGCACTAATGCTGAATCAAGGGACTTTAGCGAATAAAAGGGTGTATAGCCCAACTGTCCCATGGGAAAGAACTGAAAAATAATAAATATCAGGTTTGAATGAAAGATTAAAATGTTGAACTAATGTCTGGGATAGAATGAGACAGGCTTATACAGCACTTTGTGAAAAACTGAGGATTAACTGAGGATCGTCTCAGCACTAACTAACGCTAGCTCAAGATAAGTCCTGCATGGACACAACATTGCATTTCTTTTGCAAAACTGGTGAAGCGTTAGTTGCAATAATATTTAAACAAATTCACTGTGCAGTTCAAAGACTTTGTGGGGGCTGGAGAGGTTGGGCCTCATGTTTTCCACCCCTGGTGAGGGGGGTTACTTAGGCCTTGTTGATGTCGTGGTCTTCTCTCATATGTGGTTGAGAGACTTTTCATCTACAGTAAAGCTGTCCTACTGAAACCAGAATGTATTGATAGAGAATGATACTGAACTTTGGTAAAGCCCTTGACGGTATAACTTCCTTACCTCAGTCTGTGCAAATGTTTGGGATGAAATGTTTTTTTTTACAACCTCTGTTGGGTTCCAACTCACACCTATGATACTGGATGAAATGCCATAAACCAACAAGAGACTGACAAATTTGAAAGCACCGGGAAATACCAGGAAATGCTTCGACCATCATTGTAAATGCATTAGGTTGAACAAAGCGACACATCAATATGTTTAATTTAATACAGCAAACCAAACTGAATCATCCTTTGGACTTATGTATGCAGGAAGGAAGGAAGGAAGCTATCCAGTCAAGAGTGTTACACTTAAGCAATTGGTCATAAGTAAAATTAAGAAACACAGTTCCTTTTGTATAAACCCTTACAAGCCAGCTTCGGAGTTCAGGGTGATTCTGTGAATATTCTGGCTTCACCTTACTTGACGACAACAGCCGTGAAGGAAACCCACAGTCGAAGGGCCCGCCTTTGCTTTCTGACATCTCAGCAGTAATGTTACCCGATGTAATCAGTTTGACCGGTCGGATCACACAGTGCTCCAACCGCACACTCCACCCCTGTCGGGTCATAGACCTAATCTCATGCAGAAACAGGTGAGGTCATCGGGCAGGAAGCACCAGGTGGCAGATATACAAGGAAAAAGTGTGCGGAGGGGATTTCTTGTCTTCACCATGTTGTTCCCCATCTTGACCTGGTCCCCTTAGCGTGAGCTGAGCAGCAGTTTGAGGCATTGGATCAGGGATGTGGCCTCAGTGCTGGGAATCTCTGAGGGCGTTGTGTTTTCGAGACAGAGTGTGTTTTTTCTCACAGGAACCTCAGTAGCAAGGTGTTGTAAAGCTCTCGGCCTAAAGTCCCACGCCCTTTGAACATTCTCTGTGGGGCAGTATTGTATTATTGAGCATGAGGATTGGTGGTTTGGTTATGAGGAGTGTACATACAGTATAGTTCCAGAGACTGAGGCACTGTTGATGGTCAGCACACACCAGTCTGGTACTGGTGGCTGGAATGAGTCATGAGAGGCTGGAAGCCAAAAACAACACTGAGAGCGTCCATTCCAGTCAAACACCTTTACCCTTTCTGACTGTTTTCAACATAGCACAGGATGTAATTTACTCTGTGTATCCTGCCCTGAGTAACAGCCTGTTGAGTCAGGTGGCTTGCTTCCCATTTAAGTGAACGTGACTGGTAAGCAAAGACAGGGTCAAGGGATCAGTGTTCACCAAAAAAAGACTCCCTGTCAAATCAGCAGTGGTTATCAACCATTTTGACCCATGACTTCCTACAAAAACGGGACTACTAATAGGTCAGAAACGCAAAGAAGAATCTTACAATCCCTTTGGGCACAGTTTGGAAGCAGTTTAATTGTTCAATTGCACTGTACTATACAACACCTGTTAGATCTCACATTGTCAAGATTTGTTATAATTCTCAAATGAGATTTGACAACAAATCACATAAACAAATAACTATGTGATGACTGAAAACAAAGGCCTGATCAAGTTCTCTACCCCATCAAAGGTGTTGACAATTGTAATTTATGACCAGTGTACCTACATGTACACCGATGGGAAATAAACTGCGAGGGAGATCTGTGTGACGATACACACAATTACATAAAAATAGAAAATGAATACCGGGAATGTCTGCTGCAGCATCTGAGTGCAGTTGCATTTCATGACCAGAAGGTGTCGCTATTATGCCAACTCGCAGTCTATGCAGGCTCGGTTTATCCTTGTTATCAGTAATGCCTCATAACGTTTTATATTATATTGTATTATATTTTATTGTACTTTTACCAGGAAAGTGTCATTGAGACATAATCTCATTTACTAGGGAGATGTGGCCAAAAGGGCAGCTTAGTTAAAATACATTACAGTATAAAACAGATACAACTATTATGCCTAAGGGTCATACAACTTCTCTCAGATACTTTAAAGTGTAGAATGGAAAGACTCCATCAGTCTGAAACTGATAAAATCACAGCCATGTTAATGAACCGCTGCGGACTCACGTGATCACATCTAATCACTGCAGCCCCTGTCTCCTCCCTCAAATCCGCCTCAGATTTGAATGTTTTCAGCTTCAACCAACACGTTGGCTGGTCTGAACTCATACAGATTCGCCTAATCTGCTGTGCAGTAGCGGCTCTCTCTGACAATCAAACCACAGGTCTAGTTCTCAGGGCATACAGCACTCCTCCTTAGTTACGGCTGTGTTTTGAACTGATGTACATGTTTCAGCATGATGCCACTGCCATACCCTCTCTCCTGAGTTCCCACCAACACTTGGTGGGAGAAAGAGAGAGAGAGGGAGAGAGAGAGAGAAAGAGAGGAATAGTAGAAGATGTTGTTGTTTTTTATCAGTTTGACCACACAACCCTCTTTGATATGGTATGCAGACACACAAAAACTCCAGGAAACAGATTGTCCCTTTTCTGCCAGCCAGACAGGAAGAAGGGAAGGTTTTTCCCCCCATGTACAGTGTGTTATGTTTAAGACCTGATAGTGAGGTTATTGTGGACATTCCGTTATTCGCACTTGACCACATACCACAACATCAGTTCAAAATAGTTATTTTTGGGGTTGTTCTATTTAATATAATCTGTTTAGTTAATGGCATCTATAACAGTTTACAGTAAGGAACCAATGCAAAATACTGTATACCCCTATCACCTAACTGGAGACATTATGTTATTAGTCACGTTAAGGTACGTTCCTCAATTGCAATATATACTATAGCACCTCAATAACTCACAAAGTGCCCTCAAGCACATTGTTTATATTCTGAAACACAGTTGTCCATGAAAGGGCTGTGATTGGAGCATGACTGGGAGGGAAAATGCAATGAGCCCAACAGCTCTGTATGTGGAAGAGTGGAGAAGAGTGCTAGGCACTGCAATCAGGTGTAGGCAATGCACTCTCTGTGTATCTGGCCAAATCAATAACATTTGTGTAACCATAAGGACACAAGTTGAGGTTTGTACCTTTAATTTTCATCTATACTGTTCTAATGTGCTTGTGTGAGACTGTACACTTGAACTGCATCATTACCCAGCAATCAGCTGTTTATGGCCCAGAGAACTTCCATTCTCCCCTGTCTGAGTGGTGCATTAAAACAATGCAAGGGGATAGCCTGGGAGTGTGGGAAAGGACCAAGTTAGTGGTGATTCACTGTGCAGATCAAACATTATGGACACAGATTATAGAATGTACAGACTTCATCCCCTGTAATCACCTGTCCTTGACACAGTGATTGTACTCGTGTGTATAGCTATGTACTGTTTGTCAAAAGCAGACATATAAACAATGTATATTTACTTGTAGTAGATGGAAGGGAAACAAACTGTCTCCTAATGCATATAAGGGGATACATATTTCCACGCTTTGATCTTAATCCCCAAACAACAAATTTCTATGCTGTGGCCTTTTGGTCGTTGCAAATCTGGTCTCTATGTTCACTGGCCGTGTCAAATTAAGCTTTCAGGAAACCATGTAAATTCCGGCTTAGGGACACCTGGCCGGACTTGTGTCTCCCAAGGTGAAATATGAAACAATGGCCTGATTCAGTCTGTCTGTAAGCTGTGCGCGTTTGGCTCGGAGGATTTGAGAAAAAGCCTGTTGGTATTTGAATATTTTCACCTCTTAGAGTCGCGTGGCATAACTCTTGTTTCTTGGGCTACACCCCGCGGGTGGAGTATTTAAACAGGGCTTCTCCACTCCTGCCTCAGTCTGACCGAGCCAGAACAGAGGAACCTCCTCTCTTATAATAACCACAACAACCGCGTGGAAGAACGAAGCACGCTGCTCTGAGAACGCAACATGTCAGAGGAAATCGCTGCCAAAGTTATCCTTCTAATGCTCGTCATCTCAACGGTGAGTTTAATAGGCAGTGCATACAGTGTTTCCACAAACAATATTAAATTGAAAGTTTAGTTCTTCTTCTTCTTTTATCTCCTATACATAATTTACATAATCGTTGATGTTGATAGGCTACTGTTTGTAATAAGTATAGTCTCTTTAAAATAACTCGTGGAATTTCCGTATCTGATATGACTGTAGTGTAAACTGTGAAAGCAACAGATTTTGTTATGCAATAGAATGGACATGTCGCTGGACTATTATGGGTCGTGGAAAGCAGCATGCATCCAAAACATTGGGGGTGTGGTTGTACAGCCCCAAAGCTTACACAAAACACGGAAAACATGTTTGTGAAGCAGTAAAATCCTGTAAATCTATGCAGTTGTTGCACATTGACTATTCTTGAAACTAGCCTGGCTTTACGTAATATAATGATAATTATAATGTTAGACAGATAGCTAAACGATGGTGGAACAACCAGTGGTATTACAAGCATTTGAAATAATAGGACAAAACAGTGCTTCTTGTTTTTAATGACTGTTATCTTAATCTATAATGAGTACTCAAATATGTATAGGCTCTAATTCAGCATACCTCTGGGTCTGGACTGATTCTGCTTCAAACTAGTAGGGGAAAGACGAAAACATGGAATATACACGCTGTAATGTCGCCATCTCGTGGCTAATATTAGTAGCACCGTGTGCGCAACGCCCATGTAATAGAATGGAGTGCATGGGTATCATGTTGAAAAAGTCAGTTTACCAAGCATCTGCTCCATGTGCACTGAATCACTTCCACATGTTGTACTTTACCTGTTGTACTGTGGATGGTGCATTACACACTGTGTCTACATGCTTTCATTTCCCTCCCTTCCTCTTGCAGACAATGGCACAGGATTGCTCCCTGCCCTGTGACTGCCCCACAGAACCCCTGCTGTGTCCAGTGGGTACCAGCCTGGTCCTGGACGGCTGTGGCTGCTGTAAGGTGTGCTCCCGGCAGCTGGGCGAGCCCTGCTCTCTCCTGGAGCCATGTGACCACCACAAGCAGCTGTACTGCGACTACGCTGTGCTCAGCGACACAGAGACGGGCATCTGCATGGGTGAGCTGAGCTCCCTTCCTGGCCATTAAGAGCCACTTCAGGTTCAGCTCTTTCTCTCTGCGTAATCCCTTTAGTCACCGCAAAGGAGAAGAAAGTGACTGTTGTGCTGGCATTGTGAAACTATTGGACTCTTCCATCAGACATGGTGATGGCTATACCTTGCTCACAGTGGATAAGCCAATTACAGGTCCTAAGGCTTGAAAGGAGGGGTCTCCCTTCCAGGGTGTTGGTAGGAGAAGCTGTATAGTCAGCTGTTTGGTTGCTAGTAAGTGAAACGGGTGTGCACTGCATGTAGCTGCGGGTTAACTGTATGCACACTGTGTTCCCTCCTGCGTTTCCAGCCCAGGAGGGACAGCCATGTGACCTGGGTGGGGTGGTGTACCGCAGCGGCGAGACCTTCCAGCCCACCTGTAAGCACCACTGCGTGTGCATGAACGGCGAGATCGGCTGCGTGCCGACGTGTGCCAGCGACGTGCGGCTGCCCTCGCCCGACTGCGCCTACCCGCGCCGCATCCAGATCCCCGGCAAGTGCTGCGAGGAGTGGGTGTGCGATGAAACGCCCCAGGAGAGCCACTACGAGTCTTCCATGGCAGGTGAGTCACTGGCTGTGTCTTCACGCTGGTTGCCATCCCATGCATGCTTTGACAAAACACTGCCCTTCTTAAACTGTAACATTTATACAATGTTACATTTCAACATTTCAATATAAAAATTTAAAAATCTCAAAATTACAATTTATATATCCAAAACTCGAACATATTATTAAATCTACTATTCCCTTAACAAACTGAAGCTAATTGTAACTGAACAGCTTTGATAACCAGCTGCCATATCAGTGAGGAGATCTTATACTCGCGTTTGTTTCGATACTGTTTCAGCGCCGCTTCTCGGTATCACCTCCTCCTGCACTCCTTGTCTCTGTCTCGCTCTCCTTCTCCTGCCAGGACGCCCTAGAATTCACCCCTCTTCCCCTCCTCTCTCAGTGGTCAGGCAGGTTCCCATGGGCGAGTCCCCTCCGGAGAGCCCCAGGGACAACTGCATTGTTCAGACCACACCGTGGAGCGAGTGCTCTGCCACCTGTGGAATGGGCGTGTCCTCACGTGTTACCAATGACAACGAGCACTGTCAGCTGGAGAGGCAAACACGCATCTGTATGATCCGGCCCTGCCACACTGACCAGGAAAAAGACATCAAGGTATGTTCATTAATAGCACAAGGATTGTCGCCACCTTGTGGCACTGACTTGCAGTAGCGCCAGACAGTTACTGTAATAGCAGTAATAGGCTGAAATACTATATTATTGTACAATAGACTATAATCTACAGTATTACAGACTTGTGATATTATTATTATTATTATTATTATTATTATTATTATTATTATTGTAATTAAACAGTACCAAACAATGAGTTTAGTACCAACCAGTAGCTTCTTAACCCTCGTAATGTACTCAAGGTCAAAATGACCCAAATCACTAGCTGTTTGTGGCAGATAGAGGGCGCTAAACCTTATTCTACAGCTCACACAGACATATGATGTGCACTGCTGGCACAACAAGGTGTGTGTTTGAAACCCAAGGACAACAGG
>JAODUG010082157.1:0-12610 GCA_027564795.1 Aphredoderus sayanus
AGAGAGAGCGAGAGAGAGAGAGAGAGAGAGAGAGAGAGAGAGAGAGAGAGAGAGATTTTTTTAGGTCAGAGGGTGGAGAGGAAAGAAGGAAGGGGAGGAGGGAGTTAACTGGGAGGTAGAACAGTGTCTCTCAACCCTGGAACCTGGAAATACTGAGACAGAAGACTAGATGTGAACAAACAATAAAGCTATACTATTGCCTATATTATTACATGTCTTGAAATCAATCAATGAGCTTATTAATTTTGTCCTGGAAAAGCCTAATGTTGTTATAATTAGGCTATGTTGTTTATTAACCTCATTTTGTGAGTGAAATAACTAAATCATCACACACCACTTGAATAATAAATCATTATAACAATTAAGTGCACATGGTTCGTACTGCATACTGTAGTCTAAGTGTGTATAATACACAATCCATATCAAAACCTAACAAACTCCTATTCTATGTGCAATATTTAGTGAGGAAATAACTAGTTGCATAAGTTAACACAGAGAAGAGAGTAAGGGAAAGGTTAAGATGAATGTTAATGAGCAGGTCAAAGCTCACAGTCTACAGCACACAGGTGTAAAACACAGCAACAAAAAGTTAGACTTGATGTGATTGCTTCTGTGAGAGGCCTGAAAAACCACCTATGGATAACGACAGCTGCTGGAGAAGTCCTTATATTGTAGTACTGGACAGTACAGACTTTTTTCCTAAATCCTCTTAGTGATATTAAAGGTACACTCCTCAATTGCATTATTAGCCTCGCAAGACCATCCTGATCTCACATGCTTCTGTTTGACTTCGCTGTGAGAATCAGTCTAGAGAGGCAAGCAATCCATTTAATTCTGTCCTGCATATCTAACGTGTGACCAATCAGCGTCGTACAGGTAGCTACGGCCGTGGTTTAGGGTTAGACAGCAATGGTGACAGTGATAGCGACTCCAAAACAACAATGGCGGCTCCTACAGTGTGATACTATTCTGGGGTACAGAATAGTGTGGGCCTAGGAGGACCGGGGGACAAGTGTCATCAACCACCATAAGAGTAGGGCACAGAATCGAGGAGTGTACCCTTACAGACTGCCAATACAGTGTCAATACTTCATGGCAAGGGTTAAAATGCACGGCAAACTGGGAGGCGGGCCGACTGAACTTACATGGTGCAGGGCGGGGAAATAGCCGTGGCCAGCGTACATCTGCTGATCCACACGGGCACAGTTAGGGCTACCGTACTGTACTGTGTGGAACACGCTACTACCACAGCTGCTGCTGCTGCTGACAGAGCTGTAGCTTTGTCACAAAGTAACTAGACAACTAGTAACTAGACACTATATATATATATATATATATACACACACGCATAAGTCAATATAGAAGTACATACTATTATTAGACTATCCGATTCATACAGTTCAATGGCTCCATCAACTGTATCAGTGTTATTTAGTGCAGTATACAAGTTGTGTGCAAGATGATTTGAAGAGATGTCATATTTTGTTTCAATATTTTATTCAATAAACATGCAATCATTTTCAATGGTTTGCTTATATATTGTTTTACAATAAATACTCGTTTGAAATACTCGTTTGAAATACTTGTTTGTACTCGTTTGACATTTTGAAACAGTGTGTACCGTATGCATGCATGCGTATTTTGTGTGTGTGTGTGTGTGTGCACCCCCCACACCTGTATGCGCTCGGTGGTGGTGGGCCACAGCGCCCTCCAGAGGACCTTCTTGAGCACGTCAGGCAGCAGGGTGGTGGTTATGAGCAGGATGATGCTGAGCCAGGCCGGGCCGCTGGACAACATCTGCATGAACACATAGTACATCCTCTGGTAGTTCATGAATGGCCTGCAGGGAGCGGGGGGTGGAATTGAATGGAAGAGAATAACACTTTGAGACATGTCACATGAATTCACTTAGCTTAACACTTCAATTCAATGGAGTCCCATGTCTTGTGACGACATGACAGGATTAGTGTACTGCCCCTTGTGCTAGAAAGCCTGCCTGGGTTCACAAACTAATGAAGATGTGTCCCGCATTAATATAAAGTAATACATAAATGAATGTTATGACTGTTGGTTCAGAACCTACCAAATGATGCCCCCCCACAGCAGGGAGAAGACCACAAAGAAGATCAAGGAGCCCCAGATGACAAAATGGTTGATCCATGTCCAGTAGTGGGTGTCTAGAGCCAGCTAGGAGACACAACATTCAATAGTCCAATGTTAAAGGACCCATGTTATTCCAACTTTCTTGTTTCCTTTCATGTTTGATAGACTTTGCTCCTTTCACTTTGGTGTAACACTTTTAACCCTCTTAATGTCCTCTGGGTCAAAATGACCCAAATCACTAGTTCTTTGTGGCAGATAGAAGGCGCTAAACCTAATTCTTCAGCTTACACACACATATGGTGTGTGTTTGAAACCCGAGGACAACAGGAGGGTTAAAAGGCACAAAAAACAACACAAATACATAAATAAATAATTAATAAATAAATAAATAAATAAATAAATGCAATTGAAAAACACACAAACTATACACAATCAGATGGCGCCGCCGTGTGGCTTATTTCTGAGTACATTACGAGGGTTAAAAGGGCTGATTTAGACTATAATGTAGATCAAATATGCTTATGTCAGTGATTGTTAACTTGCATTCCAGTGTGTGTGTGCATTGGTGTGCGTACCTTGAATGTAACAGTGAAGACCAACACAGTGAAGACCAGCGTCCCAAACGTCCAGTTTCCAAACATCTGTTAACAGCACGTCAACAGTAAATACTTTACACTACATACCTTTTATATTAGGTACACTTTTTCATTAAGTCGTTTTTATTTCACCCCCAAAGACAAAAACAGATATTTAGTTGAGTAAAACTATTGAATTACATGTTTCTCTTAAATTCAGACTGTGATGGTTTGATGTAACATCCAGTGGCTGAAGCAATGTTATGAAAAATTGCTTGTAAGCAAATGTATGTATGACTTAATTACATTTGAAGGTATAGTAAGCGATTGTAAGCACACTTCTAGCCAAATTCAAAAAATATCTCCTCAGGGTCTGCTACAGTAGCTGCCTGTGCATGCTGAAAAACCATAAAACAGGGACACAAAGTGGTGCAGGCTGCACATAACAATATCCTATCCTTCGCAATGTGTTTCCAATGTGTGGGGCGGAGCTTCGGAGGGAGCACCTTAGCATAGCATTGAAGGGAGAGGTGTTTTGTTTTGATTAAGTTCATATATCAACAAGCTTTCTCCAAAATAACTTACTATACCTTTTATTGCTACAACTTCGAGTATATTGTACATACATATTACTACTTGCATGTATCACGCAAACAAATGTACATAAAGGTAAATAAAGACATGATGAAATGACATTATTATTAATTACTGTATATATGTATTAACTACTGTATTTGGAAGTTTTATGGAGAAGCATTAGCAGCCTTGAATTTACTTTCTCTAGTCTTCTGTTAAGGTTGTGATCAATAGAAGGACAAAATGATAGACATGCACTGTGCTACCATTTCAATTCTAAGTATATTGTGATTTTCTCTAGAGGCTCCTATGGAAAACACATACTGACCTGATGCACACACACACACACACACACACACACACACACACACACACACACACACACTCTATCAATCTGACACCAGTCTATGCATTTAATCCTACAGTTTCAATGGGACACATTAGTGGGGACTGGAGAAGTTGCTCACTAGACGAATGCTAACAGCTCCTTCATTGGTCTACACTACAGCAAGCAGTGGGGGCGGGACATGGGGGTGAACATTCAACGGTGACATGATGGTGGCAACAACATGCGGCCAGTGGCCCAGGCAACAGGACCAACCAGGAAAGCTAAAGCTAGGGAAGGGCTGAGGCAGACAGGGACAGGCTTACCATCTGTGTGCTGGCTGTCATTAGCTGGGGAAGGGAGGAGAGAGAGAAGCAAAAAGAAAATGCAGCACAAACGTAAGAGGAGAGGAAGAAGAAAAAGACAAGAAGAATAAATCATAAGAAATTAACAACAACTCCGAGGCTGGAGGACAACAAGTTGGATGCAAAATAAATTAAATACAAGCAAGTCAAAGGAAACTGAAAGGTTTTTGGGTGAACAATGATCCTTAATTATGAATATAAAAAAGTAGGAAGATGCGGCCATGCTTATGTCAACGGACAAGCACCTGTAAAGATTTTGTTTGTCACTTACCAGTAAAAGAAAAGATTTCAGGGTGAAATATTAATTGGGTAACAGTCTTTAGGTCTGTTATTATTTGTAACCATATGAAAAGAAGAAGAATATTACAGGGAAAGCATAGAGTATATACTGTATACTAAGATTTTCTACAGATTGTGTTTGATTGTTAAGAAGTGTTTTATCAACATAAATAAGTTTTGGATCAACATGAAGATACAAAAAGAACATATTGGGTTTAGATAGACAGATCACTTTGCCAGTTGTGAGGAGTAATGTAAACATCACAAATGGAAAAGGCTTGTTGTTGGGTTGCTACCTGTCCATTGCTTGTGAAGGTTGTGTTGTCGAAGAGGAAATATGTGCCAAAGAACATCACCATTGCGCCGTACAAGCCCAGGAAGGTCCAGTAGATGAATATGGGCCATCGTAGCAGACGGTTCTTAGAAATGTCCCTACACAACAGAACAGTTGTTCTTATTTTGCCTCAAAGAAAGTTAAGGTCTAGTGGGGTGTCATTTCTTGCTATGTTAAATGCGGGCCTGTGAAGCCCTTTAAGATGGTACTGTGATTTTGGACTATATAATCAAACTTGAATTTAATAACATACTGTGTTTTTGTCCAAGAGCTGCAGTTGATGTTTTTGACTCTACTGCATCTCAGTCTTAACTGAGATGCTTATTAGCTTATCTAGCAATAATATTTAAACACATAAGCCCCTTTCTTTCTGCCCAGTAAACAAACAAACGGATGATAAAATTCCATAAAAACGTCTGTATTATTTGAAAGCGCAGACAAATTACCTGATTGTTAAAATGAGCTGTGACAACACGGCATCTTGTGACAACATGTGTCCTTAATGTACTCGTCTATTTGCACTGAATCAGCAAGCGTGTGACATTGCAGAACCAAACCTATCCAATTCCAGCCAGAGCAAAAATAACAGCATGTGTATACTTAAATAATTGTCGACAATGTTGTTTCGGAGAAATGTGAGTCACTACATTTGCTTGGGCGAAATGAATTTGCAAATATGACAAACATGTCATTGCATTATATGATATGGGTTCCCTAGTATTTAATATGGAGTATATTCATCCTATGAGGAGTGAATTTATTTGTATACCACACGCATTTAGATAAACAGCAGAGGAGATTTATAAATCTGGAAGATAATCGAAGGGAAGAGGTAATCCAGTTGCTGTTAGTGATAATAGTTATTAGAGTATTTATCATCTGATCAGTTTGTTCCAAACACAACTTTAAATACTTTAATGTACTTAATATGACTGATCAACTATAACCATGAAGGCTGTGTTGTACAATGGCTGAGGAGGAAGGACCGGGGGTGTAGGAGAGAAGGTTGTATCAGCACAAGGATAACAGCCATCCCTTCTTTCCATTATATATCATTTGTTGCATATTGCTTCTTTTTAGGGAAAAGATGGACTAGGGCTGTTATGCACTTCATGAAGACTAATCATCTGTACTTTGATATATCACACCAGTAAAGCCTACTAACCTAGGTTAGTACCTACTAAAAGTAGGTTAATTCTTTTTTCAGCTCAAAACAGACACATACTGTACATGCGGACACATCTGTATGTACAAGAAAAAATGTCTGCCATTCAGATAGTGATATTTTTCCAGCAGTATTTTATCCCAACTAACCACTCCAACAGGATTGGATCCTAGCAAGACTTTGATACCAAGAGGGTCAACAGCCGGGTCAATAGCCGGGTCAATAGCCGGGTCAATAGCCGGGTCAGTGGTCAGCTATCAGCTCCGGGTATGAGCCATCTACTGTAGTTGACAGCACTGACCTGTAGAGCGCTGGGTCCTTCTTCAGGATGTCCATGTTGATGTGCTGCTCTATGAGGCTGTACAGCAGGATGGGCAGCGAGGTGAAGCTGATGTTGTACAGGGTCAGGTAGGCTGTGTCGTACAATGGCTGAGGAGGAAGGACCGGGGGTGTAGGAGAGAGGGTTGTAGCAGCACCAGGATAACAGCCATCCCTTCTTTCCATTATATATCATTTGTTGCATATTGCTTCTTTTTAGGGAAAAGATGGACTTGGGCTGTTATGCATTTCACGATTTAATGTGTAGAGAAACTAGTTTTATATATTTACAGTGTGTGTGTGTGTATATATACGGTATCTTAGCCACGTGGCTGTATGTGTGTACCTACCTGTTGTGAGAAGCCACAGAAAAACTGGTAGAGAAACTGGGGGAAGATGAAGCAAACATTCTGCAGAGAAGCAAAATGAATAAAAGTAGAGACATGAATGGAGGAGTCCTTAAAGAAGAGACTACATTATCTGCTTTACACCCACGGCAGACTGCCTTGAGGCAAACTGGCAAACATAGCACAATATATTTATAAGCCGTTTACTGCCCTCTAGTGGTCAGAGGCAGGGGATATTCAGTCACCTTGTAGAAGAAGTACTGCACGAGCTCAGAGATGCGTATGTAGTAGTAGTGTCCGTGGACCAGTAACATCTTCTTGAGGTGCTTGAACTTCGGGATGGCGTAGTCACTGTTCCTGGCCGCCTGACGGCCCTCTTTACCCATGATGCCTGAGACGGCGGGGAGACACAGATAGATGATTTTAAAATGTTCCCTTTTCAACCAACTGAAAACTATATAATAAAATAATTATTACTCTTTCAAATCCCACCTTTGTCACACACTGTACCAATAAGGAGTAACAATACAACACTAACACATTAACAACACATTAGCACAGGCTTGTCAGAGAAGGTGGGTAAAAGAGGACCAACCGATCCCAACGTGGGCCTCCAAGATCATGCTGACGTCGTTGGCACCATCTCCGATGGCCAGGGTGATGGGGTGCTCCTTGGACGCTTTGATGAGCTTCACAATCTAGGGGGGTGACAGGACAGCCTTGACTTACAGTATGGCACTACAGAGAGACAATGTGAGGACACGAGTAGCACCTAATGCATCTCCACATGGATCCTGTAGGGGGCGCACCACCGCTCTGGGACCCACCTGAGCCTTCTGCAGCGGCGCCATGCGACAGCACAGCACGGCGCTGCAGTTGCGGCAGATCTCCAGGAAGATCTCCTTGTAGTTCCCTGAGTTGGAGTCCTCCTGGGGGGGCTTCAGCACCGCCGACAGCGTGGCCCCGTCGATGATCAGGCCGTAGTCGACGCCGTCGGCCGACAGCCTGGGCACAGGAGCAGGGGGCTAAGGGCTTGGCAGGGGAGGTTCTGCCGCCTGTTAGCCCACATGCTAACAACACAGTGCTCAGACAGGACCTGTAACTGTTCAGTGTGAGTGACAACTGAGCCAGTTAAAGGGCCACTGTTGGCTCAGACACTGCATGCCTCTCCCGCACCTGTGTGGCGTGCATTCCTCTCTACTCCCCGCCCTACTGTGATCCCGAGCTGGCACCGCTCCCTACCCCTCCCCCTACTCCCACGCTACACCGGTGCTCCTCGCTGTGCAATAGTAATAGATATGTGGGGGTTCCAGTAGCATTATCTGTGTGCTATCTCTACCAGGTCCTTGGATAACAAATGTTTCATCTCAAGGGACTTACTGGTTAAATTAACAATAAGGCCGTGTTCACACCTAGCTTCTTTCTTTGATTAAAAGCTTTTAATGCTGATAAAAACGCTGGCGGCATTTATTTCCATTTTCCATTTTTTTTGTCACCATAACAACAGCTACTGCAACATTTTCGCCAGAATAGTTGCAAAATGCTCTGGCATTTTAAGCTGAAGGAGAGGATAATCCATTTTCTATGGATACCGGTACCTTCTCCATTATCTTTTCAGTTGTTTACGGTTGTTATGGGAAACACCAGGTTTCATTAGGCAGCTTGTGATTGGTCAACTGACAAAAAAGCGGATGACGTAGTGCGATGTTTTCTGAGCAGTTGAACTTTTCCCAACTGAAAAAGAAGCCGAGCGGCAAAAAATAGCGCCTGCGGCAGTGAACACGGCCTGACAAATAAAAGAAAATCAACCAATCAATAAACCGAGGAGTGCATATTTAAGTTCCCGTAAGGAAACCGACCCTCCCCCCCACCCTTCCCTACCCAGACAGGTTGTCCCGGGCCATGGTGCCGTGCTGGTGCAGCACGGTCCTGCTCAGGTCGAACAGCGCGTCATGCAGGCTCTGCTCCCCGCTGTGCTTGCTGGTGAGCTCCAGCACCTGCGTGCTGCGGCGGAACAGCCGGCTGGCGTAGCACGTGGCCGCCGCCGTCTCCATCTTGTCCCCCGTCAGCACCCACACCTTCATGCCCGCCTTGTGGAGGGACTCGATGGTGTCCGCAGCCTTCTCCTGCAGCCTGCGGGGAGGTTCGTTGGAGAGCCGCGCGTCAGAATGCACACACAATCACTTACAGTGTACACCTCTACATGGGGTACAGAGACCCCTAGGGGTACCTGGGGGTATTACATCAGCCAGTATAAGCAAATGGAATACATTGTAATGTTGACCAGCGAGCTCCTGCCGCTGTTGGCAAGGTTGTCTGGATATTGATTTATTTATATCGCTGTTTAATAATGGAACAATATTTAAAATATAAGCTTGTTTTTAGGTAACCAAATACATATTTATGTTCTCCTATTCTATAGTCTTAATTTAAAGAAGAGAAACCAACGACAACAATCAAGCTGCACACACTGCTATCCATCAAACTACAAACATGGCGGCGCATGTCTCCACAGAGCTGCCGACAACACAGTAAGCACGGCGGCCGAGGCCACGCCCCACCTGTCCTCCACGGCGGTGGCCCCCAGCAGGACCAGGTCTCGCTCGATGGCCTCGTAGGCCTCGGCCAGCTTCTTGTCGCGGTCCTGCAGGGCCAGCTTGGCCGCGCTCAGCTGGTGGCACGCCTCCTCGTACTGCACCGGGCTCAGCCGCCGGTAGGCCACGCACAGGGTGCGTAGGCCCTCCTGCACACGCACACGTATAGACACACACACACACACACACACACACAGTACTTAGAACTATGCTTTCATAAGGATGTAGTAAATATTAATGCAAAGGAAAAGCTAGATGTACGCTGCCAGGTTTAATGCAACCACTGCTTACAGTGTAAAGATGTGTTCAATATTTAAAGAGACAGACATCGATGTTAAAGGATGAACAAACAGCATTCTTACGGTAAAAGGAACACTCGTGGGGGCAGAAGGAGCAGAGCTGGGTACATGTGCTCAGATTGGCAGGCGTCTCGACTACAGCTTAATCATTAAAATGCTGTTTTGCTTTCACACATCTGGAGCCGTGGCTCTCACAGTTGCTTTTACAAACATAAACAGTGGGGGTCTGGAGGCGCTATGATGGGATCGAGGAGGCCCCCTTTGACAGCATTATTTATGTGTTTTGGTCAAACCATCAAATCAGCTGATGTCTTTGAAGCTGTGAGCGGGCAACGCTTGTGTTTTCTTCTTGAACCTCTACCACACAGCACCCACATACTGGTCTATGCTCACCACGATCTCAGTCAGTGCACTAGTTCACACCAGCAGCTCGCTGTAGTTAGGCTTTAACGGCTATTTTTAGATTCATATCCATATGAAAGTGGGCCAACGGCTCACTTGTAGCCCTAGTGGTCAACATACAGCATGGATCACCATGGAAACCGCCCTCACAAAAAGGTGAGGGGGGTATTATGTTCAGTCTCTGCGCTCAGAAACACACAGTGTATTTCCTTACATTGTGTGGGTGTCAGTGTGTGTGTGAACAGTGTGTGTGCAGTGTGTGTCAGTGTGTGTGCGTGCTCTCACCACAGCGTTGTGCTCCACCCTGGCTCTGATCTCCTCCACCTTCCCTGACACCACCCGGGGGAAGATGGAGGAGTCTGCGCCCTTACAGAAGAGGAACACCTCGCCTGGACACACACAAGCAAGACATAAACACACCTGTCTGTCTGTAATATGCACGGCATGTACAGCATGTCATGTCAAGTGTGTGTCTGCGTGCATTACCGGCGGTAGATCTGACGATCACACTCATTCTCCGCCTGACTGAGTCAAAGGTCAACACCTCCAGCAGCTCAAACCTGGCCCCGCCCAAACAAGACAATGTCTCACACACACAAATGAATGTGATGGCACATACAACACTTGTATGATAATGACACAGGTGCGTCTTAACACCATTTTTATTTTATTATTAGTGGTGTACTGTGGCATATTGAGTATTAATGATGATCTGGGTCGCAAGTGAAATTTATTAGTACCTCCACGCAACGGTTCATATTTGCCAATAGGGGGAGATCATTCCCTAGCAGTTTCAAAACAAACTTGTTTTGGCCAAGATTAGGGAAGGAGGGCTGCAACATTTGGGCCAATTTGGGAGTAGACTCAATGACAAAGTGGCAGAGGGTAACCCAGTTTTGTTAGTGTACATTTTGAAAACAAGTTGAAAAAGGAGGAATTGAACATGTTAAATATTGTGCTTAATGGATATTTACCGTGAATCATTCTGTCAATGACCAAATATATGTCCCATAGCTTACAAAACACCCTGTAAACAGCAGATTCACTCACTTCTCAACTTCATCATCCCTATTTAGTATCTCCATGTGACTGTCCTTGAGTCTCAGATAGGTAAATCCAAGCCTGTGGCAAACAGGAGCATAGCATTATAGGGGAACATGTGTGTAGTTCAACAGGAAGAACACCACAATGACTTAACTAACACAAAAAAGTAGCCCAATTATTAGCACAATATGAACATTACATTACTGTATGTGAATATTAGCATGTATGTGTGTTACCTCTTCATGCCCTCCACCAGCGCCACCTCGTCAGGAGAGGAGGAGATGTAGAAGGAGGTGCCCTTGTCCTGCTGGAGGCCATGCTTGATACCGTCCACCGTCTCCTCCTCCTTCACCTGCACCGTGTGGCACAGACACAAGGCCCGGAAGAACAGCTCCTCGCGCTCCTACAGGACAGCAGGACAGGGAGTCACGTGTGCCTCCACAGGAGTGACGCCAACATGGAAGCAACTTAAGATGCAGTTCTGCCCTAGCCACTAGGGGGCCAACTCAAAAAGGGAGCAAAGCTGCCTCCAGGTGAATGAATGAAAGCATGTACAGGTATATGGGAAATACACCCAACTACACTAAATACTGTATATTAAAAGCCGATAAGTTATATCTTAACAAGTCAATGGCTCTATTGCACAAAGCAGTCAATTCTGGAAGTTAAGATTGTTCCTGTTAAAGAAGAGTGCTTTTCAATGAGACCAGCACCTTTCATAAGACAACTCACCCTGGCTCCAGGACCTGGCGATGAGTCAATCATGTCCATCCCTTCTGCGCCTGGCATCACCTGCACAACAGCACATACGACACCAGTTCACACAGGTGCGCTGAGCAACCTGACCCTGACGTACGCCAGCTAGGGTATTACCTGTCCGTTACAGATGGCGTGCGCCACATAGATGTGTCCGTCCACACAGCACTCAATGAACTCCATGTTGTTCTCTGTCAGGGTCCCTGTCTTGTCTGTAAACACATACTCCACCTACAGCATGAACACACATACACATGGGCCAAAAGGGGTTCAATCGCACATAGCTGTAGTCAATGGCAACACATTCAAGCTGATATTTCCCCAAGATGATATTAACTGGAGTGAATGATACTAAAGTAGAGTTTGTGTATCACTACGCCCACACACAAAGAGCAAGGTTGACAGCGGCTGGCAAATAGCAGAGGATTTGACAATGTGATTCTTCGTTTCAGTGAAATTTGGTTTAACAGGTTTTACAAGACATATATAACTTCACATTATGTCAACGTTTCTACAATAGATTGCTGTGGCATTACGTGAGACATACTTTAGGTACACTGTGGATTAGGTGTTTTTACAGGAGAATTATGCTCAGAAACATTTGCATTCATTGCACCGGGGATATCATATGATATTAATACACCAACAGTATGGAATAGGAATTAGCATCAAACATATCTTGAATGTAATGTATCTTGTTAGCATGGATATCTTGCCATGTGTGTTTATGTTTATATCCATGTTTTTATTGTAGGCCATCTGAGAGCTTTGTGGGTGCGTGTGCATGGTGTGTGTGTGTGTGTGTGTGTGTGTGCACGTGTTCCTGCACCTGTCCCAGCTCCTCGTTCAGGTCGGAGGTGTTGACCATGGCTCTCTCACCCAGCTCCTCGTCGAACATCTCGTCGTCCCACATGATGAAGTAGGAGCCCAGGAACTTCTGCATCTCCACGGTGACGTACATGGAGACGGGGATGATGTAGTTAAACAGCACCATGAATGCCAGGAAGTCTGTGAAGGCCCTGATCACCTGGAGAGGACAGGAGGGGAGAGCAGGGGAGAGGAGAGGAGAGGAGAGGAGAGGAGAGGAGAGGAGAGGAGAGGAGAGGAGAGGAGAGGAGAGGAGAGGAG
>JAODUG010082169.1:0-12609 GCA_027564795.1 Aphredoderus sayanus
ATTGAAAAACACACAAATCATACACAATCAGATGGCGCCGCCGTGTGGCCAAAAACTATATTTCTGAGTACATTACAAGGGTTAAACAGGTCCCCACCATTTTCCCTCTGTTGCTGAGCTCATTGTGGACCTCCCACCTTCTCCACTGCTCCTCCTCTTTCTGTTCTGCTTGTATTTGTAGTGTACATGGCATTGTGTCTGTGTTGTGCTGGTTTTTTTCTCTGTGTGTTTGCTGTCATGGTGTTGATTTTTCATGTCTGCTGCAGGCCTGTTAGGGGGGGGTTAAATAAATGTTATTAGACACTCACATACAAGTGCATGATAAGGGCCCCCTTAACTGAGCCATTCCGCCAAAGATAAACTGTTAATCGTATTCTGCCCTAATACATTGCTAATACAAGACGAGACTGGCTTAACTGAAGTGGTAGAAAAGTTTAACTGCTAATGAAATACTATCCACCAAATGGAGAAGGGATTGACAGTATCAAATCAAAAAGAAAAAACATAAAATATTATTAGTTTATTTATACATTTATTTTCTAGATACATGAGCTACTAATAATTATCCCATGTGAGATATCATGGCCAATAGCCAGACCTATTTACACTTTTAATGGCCAATAGGATTGCAAGGCTGAAGAAGAAGACCCATTGACTGGTCTGGGGGAAAAAACATTTACAGTTTTATTTAACCCTCGTGATATCCTTAAAAATATAGTATTTGGCCACCCGGTGGCGCCATCTGATTGTGTATGATTTTGTGTGTTTTGCTGTGTGTATTTATTTCTTTATAAAAATGTTTGCCATAAGGAAGGTGTCGGGGAACCTTACTTTTAGCACAGACTGAGCAAGACGAGACATAAGTCGGTACGTCCCAGGGCAGCGTATGCACGAAGAGACGTCCCACAGGAGACTGCTCCGGCGTGGGTTCATAGCGTAACACTTGTGCCTCTGCGTCCAACTCCCAAACTACGGGAGAAACAAACAGTTTGCTCTCTCCAACATCATGTTGACAAGAAAGCGCGTCAGCTTTGATGTTCTTTGTTCCTGGTCTGAAGGAGATCGTAAACTGAAAGCGCGGAAAGAACAAAGCCCATCTGGCCTGACGAGGATTCAGACTTTTTGTGACTTTGATATATTGATTATATATATATATATCATATATCATTTCGATGGTCAGTCCAGACGAGAACCGAATGCTTCGCTCAAGCCAGTGCCTCCATGTCTTGAGCGCCTGTTTGACGGTTAACAAGTCCCAGTCTCCCACGTCGTAATTGCGTTTGCGGCGGTCATCTTCCGCGAGTAGCAAGCGCAGGGCCTTAGCTTTGGAGGGTTACCCGAACGTTGGGACAACACAGCGCGAACTCCCACTTCCGACGTGTCGACCTCCACTATGAAAGGGAGTGACGGATCCGGGTGTGCCAGCACAGGTGTTATAGAAAAGATGACATTGATGTACACCACCACACCTCGACCCAACAAGTCCCTAAAGATTTCGTTAACATAAGATTTTGCCTGGAAGACCGAAGGAGCATTCATCAAACCATAAGGCATAACCAGATACTCATAATGCCCAGTAGCAGTAGAGAAGGCCATCTTCCACTCATCCGCCTCTCGGATAAGTACCAGGTTGTAAGTGCTCCTCAGGTCCAACTTCGTGAAGAAGCGCACCCCGTGCATTTTCTCAATAATCGTGGGTATGAGAGGCAAGGGATAACTAAACCTCACCATAAACTGATTCAGGGGCCTATAATCTATACAGGGGCGCAGACCTCCATCTTTATTTTTCACGAAGAAGAAACTGGAAGAGGTGAGGGAGATAGATGGACGAGCAAAGCCCTGTTGTAGTGCCTCAGCGATGTCTCCATGGCTTTGGACTCTGCGTAAGACAGGGGATATATATGTCCTCTGGGTAGTACCGCTCCTGGTAGTAGGTCGATCGCACAGTCCCATGGCCGATGGGGAGGGAGGCGTGAGGCTGCCGTTTTGGAGAATGCACAGATGAGGTCTCGATATTCAACAGGGATTGTGACACATGTAGCACCACAGGGGCTCTCCACCGTCGTAGCACCTACGGCAACAGACAGCACTTTCCCTGACAGTTAGCTGCCCAACCCAACAGCCTCCCCCCAAGATATAGTTGGGTTGTGGCAGGAAACCACGGAAGCCCTAACACGAGGGGGTAAAGGGGGGAGTCTATGACCTAAAACGTAATATGCTCTCTATGCATCCCAGCAATGATCATCGTAATAGGAATAGTCATTTCGCTAACCACTCCTGTTCCTAAAGGTTGGCTGTCTAACGCTGTGACAGGCAGAGGAGTAGACAGATGATGAAGGGGAATGTGCAAAGTACTTGCCAGTCTTTTGTCCATAAAATTCCCTGCAGATCCGGAATCCACTAACGCCAAAGGGGAGGGGGAGTAACCAGGGCACTCCAGAAAGTGCACTGATAGCCCTACAGGGTTAACTGGTAACACTGCGCTTGGTTTGTATCGCCTCACCTGGGGTGTTCCTGGGGAATCTGGCTTACTCCTGACATTATGTCCTCTGTAGTTAACACAGTCAGGCGAAATATGTCCCAACTGACCGCATTGGAAGCAACGGACTTGCCCCCCTCCTCTGGTTCTTGCTGTAACAGGCATATCAGCAGCCCCGAGCTCCATGGGTTCAGGAGGTGGGGGCGGTAGACTCGATAGGGGTGATTGACTTCTCCTGGACCGCTGGAGATGATCGAGACGAATGGCTATGTCGATCAAGTGGGTCGAGAGTCAGTTGGTCGTCCCTGCATGCCAGTTCAGTCTGGAGGGTTTCACTCAGACCCAGCTGGAATACGGTGACCAAGTTGCGCTCACTCCATCCTGAGGAGGTAGCCACTGTATGAAATACCACAGCGTATTCTGATGCAACTTCAGCAGCATTTCTCCAGGTTCCTGTCCATTGATAGGATGGTCAAAAATGGACCAGAACAGCTTTGTGAAGTCATTGTAATCTTCCAGCTCTGGCCCTTCTTGGTTCCAGACAGTGGTTGCCCACTCCAGCACCTTTCCCGTCAAACAAGAGATGAGGGCGGAAACGCGGTCCCTTCCACAGGTACCCGACAAGGGGGTGAAAACAAATAAGGCTTATATAGCCTCACCGAGGCCATTAACAAAATAGGCTACAGGTGTAACTAGTAGACCGGTGAGCCGGACTGCTACGGTGCTGTAGATCCAGGAGAGGGCAATATAGTATGTGGAGTCATGACAACTGTTGTTTTTGACTGTGCCCTTACTGTAAATTTTGTAGCAGTATGTTTTGTTAATTCTATATTCTGGAGCTAAAATCCACATTTTAAAGATGAAATTCTGGGGGAGAGCATACCCCCAAACCACCCTAGAAGATTTTTGTCTTCGTCACCTTTTTCACCCTTGGTGTGGTTGCACCCCTGTATCCTTAGTTTGAACAGTAGGGTGGAATGAATGCGGAATATAACTCCTTGAAAACACAGCGAAAAATAAAAAGGGGCTTCTGATTCAAACCGATATGGTTGCACCACTTTGTCATAGGAAGTATTGTCTCTGACAGCAGCAAAGCCACCCATAGACTTACTGTACGTCAGCACATTATGCAGAGTAGGGGGAGGGGTGAGCAGTGGCTCGTTGGATTTATACCGTGTTCCAAATTATTATGCAAATTGGAATTAGTGTAATAAATATTACATATTTAGTTCTTCAATCAAACTCATGGATGGTATTGTCTCTCCGGGCTCTTTGGATCACTGACGTCAATCTCAGACACCTGTGATAATTAGTTTGCCAGGTGAGCCCAATTAAAGGAAAACTACTTAAGAAGGATGTTCCACATTATTAAGCAGGCCACAGGTTTAAAGCAATATGGGAAAGGAAAAGGATCGCGCTGCTGCGGAAAAGCGTCAAATAATGCAATGCCTTGGACAACATTTTATGTTTCATGAAAACTTAAGCGTGATTGTTGTACTGTAAAAAGTTTTGTGGCTGATCCAGAGCACAGACGGGTTTGTGCAGATAAAGGCATAATGAGGAAGGTTACTGCAAGACACATTTATCAGATTAAGAGAGCAGCTGCTATGCTGCCTTTACAAAGCAGCAAACAGGTATTTGAAGCTGCTGGTGCCTCTGGAGTCCCGCATCCCACACCTCAAGGTGTGGGATAATCCAGAGGTTTGCAGTTGTGCATAAACCTACTACTCAGCCACCCCTAACCAATGCTCACAAGCATAAACAGTTTCACTGGCCCCAGAAACACATCAAGTCAATTTAAAAAAAAAACAGTCTTGTTTATTGATGAGTGCCGTGCAACCCTGGATGCTCCAGATGGATGGAATAGTGGATGAGTGGTGGATGGCCACCATGTCCCAATAAGGCTGCGATGTCAGCAAGGAGGTGGCAGAGTCATGTTTTGGGCCGGAATCATTGGGGGAGAGCTGGTAAGGCCCCTTTAGGGTCCCTGGAGGTGTGAAAATGACCTCGGCAAGGTATATTGTTTCTGACTGACCACTTTCTTCCATGGTACAAAAAGAAACATGCCTTACGTAGCAAAATCATCTTGGGCATTGGGCATCTCATTGGCTGCTATGGGCATAAAAAGAGAGAAACTCATGGTGTGGCCCCCATCCTCCCCTAACCTCAACTAAATTGAGAAGCTTTGGAACATCCTCAAGCAAAAGATCTATGAGGGTGGGAGAGGGTTCGCATCAAAACAGAAGATCTGGGAGGCTATTCTGACATCCTGTAAAGACATTCATGCAGAAACTCTCCATGAACTCACAAGTTCAATTGATGCATGAATTTTCAGATATGTTTACAATGCTTACATTTCCAAACATAAGCTTGGCGTGTGAGCTGGTGAATCTACATGGGTGGATGGAAGAACATAGCAATAGCAACTCGCAAGAGCAAAATTATATTTGGAAGTGCAAAGCTTCTTCTGTGCTACCTAATATGTCCCGGCGTAGGTTTGGCTCATCACGTTCACTTTGTGGCAAAAATTGCACACAAAAACTGCACATTACATTAAACTAATACACAAATTGAGTGCATGTGGATGGCAAATATTGGTGTGGAACATACATTTGCATTTGTTTTAATTTTTATAGAAATCTAACTCCATACTGTGGGTTCATTTTTCACTATACCTCATGTACATCCTCACCGTCCAGGCAGGACAGTTAAAATGGTTACACATTGGGTTGTTACCCAATGTGTAACAGGACGGTTACACATTGTTTTTTTTTTTATGGAAGTGTTTTATTGCCCGGGGGGAGGAGCAGTTTATCTATCAAGCAATCACTAATTTTATAGCACTTTTCATACAAATACATGTAAAACAAAAGTTCTTCACACTACAAAACCATCCATCCATCCATCCTCAACCGCTTATCTGAAGTCGGGTCGTGGGGACAGCAGCTCCAGCAGGGAACCCCAAACTTCCCTTTCCCGAGCCACATTAGCCAGCTTTGACTGGGGGATCCCGAGGCATTCCCAGGCCAGTGTGGAGATATAATTTTTCCACCTTGTCCTGGGTCTTCCAAGGCCTCCTCCCAGTTGGACGTGCCTGGAACCCCTCCCTAGGGAGGCGCCCAGGGAGCATCCTTAACAGATGCCTGAACCACCTCAACTGGCTCCTTTCAACGTGAAGGAGCAGCAACCCTACTCCAAGTTCTTCTCGGATAGCCGAGCTTCTCACCCTCTCTCTAAGGGAGATGCCAACCACCCTCCTGAGGAAACCCATTTCAGCCGTTTGAACCTGCGATCTTGTTATTTCAGTCATGACCCAACCTTCATGACCATAGGTGAGGGTAGGAACAAACATTGCACGGTAGATTGAGAGCTTTGCCTTCCAGGTCAGCTCTCGTTTCGTCACAACAGTGCGGTAAAGCAATTGCAATCCCAGCCGCTTCACACTCGGATGCGAACCGATCCAGTGAGTGCTGCAGGTCATGGACCGATGATGCCATCACAACCATATCATCTGCAAAGAGCAGGGATGAGATCCACAGGCCACCAAACCGCAATCCCTCCCCACCACGACTACGCCTAGATATCCTGTCCATGAATACCACAAACAGGATTGGTGACAAAGCGCAGCCCTGGCGGAGACCAACACCCACCTGGAACGAGTCTGATCTACTACCGAGAATCCGGACACAGCCCTCGCTTTGGGCATACAGTGATTGGATAGCCCTAAGAGGGAACCCCTCACACCATACTCCCATAAACCCTCCTTTCCAGCACCTTGGAGTAGAGTTTACCAGGGAGGCTGAGAAGTGTCATACCCCTATTATTGGCATACACTCTTGTTGCCAATTATATGTTGCCCTTTTCAAATAGGGGAACCACCACCCCGGTCTGCCACTCCTTCGGCACTGTCCCAGACTTCCACACAATGTTAAAGAGGCGTGTTATCCACGACATCCCCTCCACACCCAGAGCTTTCATGATTTCTGTCTGTCCAAAGTCTTCCCCAACCCATCGACCAACTCACCACCAGATGGTGATCAGTTGACAGCTCTGCCCCTCTCTTCACTCGAGTGTCCAGAACATGCTGCCTCAGAACAGATGATACGATTACAAAATCGATTATCAACCTTTGGCCTAGGGTTCTCTGGTACCATGTATACCTATGAGCAACCTTACAGTATGTTCGAACATGGTATTTGTTATAGACAATTCATGACTAGCACAGAAGTCTAATAAGAAACACCCACTCTGGTTTAGATCAGGGAGGCCGTTCCTCCCAATCTCCAGGTATCTCCATCATTGCCCACGTGCGCATTGAAGTCTCCCAGCAAAACAATGGACTCCTCTACTGGAGCCCCATACAGGACTCTCAGGGTCTCCAAGAAGGCGAATACTCTGGCTCCAGACGGGGGCCCGGGCTTCCTCTGGGCAGGGTAACTCTTGCTCTCTTGGTTCTTTCCATGGGGTCTTGTGAACCATTCTTTGTCTGGCCCCTCCCCTGAAGCCACTTTGCCTTGGGAGACCCTACCAGGACCACAAGGCTCCAGACAACACAGCTTTCAGGTTCACAGGGACTCACAAACCTCTCCACCACGATAAGGTGATGGTTCCCGGAGAGGCACTACAAAACCATTAGAAACAATACTTGCTATACAATACTACTACTAAAAGTTTAAGGTGTAATTTTTTCCACGTGAAATGTGGGCTTGTAAAGCCCTTTGAGACTGTAATGTGATTCAGGGCTATATCAATAAACTTTACAATGCTAAATAGCACATATGCAAACGATTATAAGGAACCTTCTTGGGCTATCATTTAGGGGGAAATTGAGATGTTGAAAGATGGAGGTGCTACCCACTGAGGTTGAGCACCATAAATGTATAGCCCTACTAGCCAAAACATTGTTGCAAGAACCCTAACTTTGACTAGCCTGAGTTGACTAAGCTTGAGTTTGACTTTGCTGAAAGAATCAGTTTGGAGAGGCAAGCAATCCTTTAAACCTTCACGATGTCCTCCGGGTCAAACTGACCCAAATCACTAAGTCTTTGTGGGGATAAACCTAATTCTGCATCTTACATAGACCTGCACTGCTGGCACAACAAGGTGTGTGTTTGAAACCCGAGAACAACAGGAGGGTTAAAGGGCATAAAAAACAAAATTAGGCAGTGGCCTTTTCTTCTCACTACTAGACTACACAATTAAGGAGCCACAATTGGTGGAAATATTGAAGTCTATCCCTCAAAATGCTACAGGCACACATGAGTGGAAAGAAATTGAAGAGGTTCCATTCTGACTTGTCGCCTTCCACTCTTTTAAAGGAGTCATTCCATGAAAAACTATTATAGTTGTTTTTGAAAATAGTTATGTGTGACTTGGAGACATACTGGACCTTCAAAGTGGTTTGGTGTAATTTCCATAGAAGGACAAGAGGTGGAAAAACAGGCGAATCAGAAAAGTGCCTAACTGCTACATACAAGTGTGCTCCTCAGTTTGTAACACCCTGATTAGGATATGCCGACCCATAGTTATCTACCATAGTATTCAGCAAAATAGGCTATACAAGGAAGTCGATCACCAGTACATGAACTGTAATTAAAGGTTTAATGTTCAAAACTTAAAAATACTTAATTACCAAATCTGTAAACCTATCTTGTTAAGTGGTAGGCTGTTATGAGTTCAAGAATTGATTAATGAGTAAGAATGGACACTTAAGTAAATTAGGAAAATGTATTATAAGCAATGATATATCAGCGGTTACAATGTGTTTTCGCAGCCACAGCTCAATCCATGCTGTACAACCAAGGAAGAGCCCTGTATTTTTAGTTACACCCCTTTTTATAAACTCTAATTGGCTCTGAAGCGAGCCCAGGTAAAACTCACTCTTCTTCTCTTCTCTGACCCCGTGTGTCTCATGTTACATTACCCCTTCTGGTCTGGGTGAGAATTGCATTGATAACATTGCTTGCAAACAGGTTTCGTATAATGTAAACAAAAGAACATGAATAACGCATAAAAACAAAAGAACCTATGATTATCATTTATAATCTCGCAGCTACCCTAGCAGAAACACAACTGGAGTAATCTAGGTTGTCTGCAACAGTCAGCAATAGCCTACTGTAGCCATCAAGAGCGTGACGTATACAATAACTACATTAGATGTAGGCTATTATTCAGTAACAGTAAACTGATTACGTAACCTCAGCATTGCTCATTGATAGACTTATTGAAGAATGACACACACTGTCATACCAAAACAGTATCCCCTGCCATCCTTATAAGTGCAAGTTACAGCTGCTTTTATCTGGATCAACGATTGGTCTGTAGCAACATCCACCAGCTCCTCCCAGGAGACCTGCGGCCAGCTGCACCATGCTGCAGCCCGCGGGGTCTTTATGTCCATGATATAACTTGTCTGTGATAATAGTAAATATAGCCTATGTCTGTAGTAATAGCAAAGATAGGCTATGTTTTTGTTTAACGTTATTGTTTCTTGTTTAACCTGTGGCACCCTGGGGGGTATCCCGGGATATAGTGCCATTTCACCAGAGAGGTATGATCTGGGAAGGACAATATCTTCCTCCCAGCTGTTTCAATCAGTGGAGGAACCACAGGTGGGAGACATCAAGTCATCAACCACGGAGGCAGAGGGAGGATAAAACAGCTCACCACCAGATGATCGGGAGAGAGCAAGCGGGGAGGAAACAGGTTACTCTCTCATCTGTATAGTGTGTAGTAGGTGTTGGTGAGTGACTAAGTGCTTCTGTTCTACAGTGAACCTGGATTGCCTCGGATCCGAACCCTGGGAAGAGAGGAAGAGTCCACAAAAGCCCCGACTTGTGTATAATGTGGTGAATAAAAGAAGGCATACACCATACTTCAAATGTCTGGAGTTATTTTGTTCTACTCACTTCCGGGTGCCACAAACTGAATAATTGGCCAAAGTGCTAGCAGTGACCTAGCCTAGGGTAATCTGCCACATATTCTTCCTGTAGCAGGCAAGGAGGGCCGTGATTTTGTGCTATAGTAACTCAACAAGAAACGTTAAATTCAAACAAAGACGTAGGATATCTTAGCTATCACAGACAAAGGTATGTCTTTGAACGTATGCTATGACTGCTCGTTGATCCATCTGACTGCAGCTGCAGTCAGATGGTCAGTTTTTGGCAGGGGACCACTTTTTGGTCACAGTCAAGGAGCGACACTGAGGTTATGTAAGGTCTAAATAAAGTACCTTATTTCTATTATAATGTAGTTATTGTTGTGCACACTCTTGATATGCTATATATGCTGACTATCAAGGACAACTTATGAAGTTGTGTTTATGCTACAGTAGCCTACCAGTTATCAACCGTGTTGTACATTAAACTTTTACTTTTGGTTTGCATACTGGTGATTTACTTCGCTTCCTTATAGCTTGTATAGCCTATTTTGTTTAATACTGTGGAAGGCCATATCCTCAAAGGGGTGTTACCAAACAAACTACTAGCACACTACTACATAACAAGTAAGCACTTTTCTAATTTGTCTGTTTCTCCGCCTCTTTTCCTTCTATGGCCAATGCAGACCGGGAAGGAGCAGTCTAATTTGAAAGGCCCAGTACATCTCCAAGTCACTTTGACATATGAAGAAATATTAGATTATTGAAAATTTCAACCAATCAGGGCCTATTTTTCCCTGATTGGTCTGGCAAATTTATATTGTCAGTCAATCACATGAATGCACAGAGTTTTAAAAGGTTTGCCAATAACGTTTCATAACGGCAGACTTCAGAGGGAGGGCGTAGAGGATGAGGAGGTGGGTTTTTGGGGTGATTTACAAAATCTTCCCTCTTCCGTTTGTCTTCAAAATTATTATTATTATAATTTTAAATAAATTATTATTAATTATAATTATTATTATAATTATAATAATTTTGAAAATTATTCAAAATTATTTTCAAGATAGCTCTTGTAGCAACTCTAGAATCCTACCTACAACTACTCTAGAATGCTACCTACAAGTACTCCAAGTATGATGTTTTTTCAACTGTTTATTAACATTATATTCTATATAAACCCAAACTATTACATTTATGTTTTAACTGCCTCTATGGAATGTGGTATTTGGATATTTATTCTAGGTTTGTCTAAGATTAATGCATTGTTATTCCCAGCACTGCACCTGTGCTCGGCTTCCAACTCTTGTCACTATCAGCCTGTGTTGCCATGCCTACACTGTATAGTACAGCCTTAGTTGGTGATAAAAAGCTAAATGGACCTGAAAGATCTTCTGCTGTCTGAATCTTTTCAATGCATCAGCACCTGGTGGTGTGGGGGCCATTTTGGGATGTGTTTTGTTGGTCTGACGTCGCTCCCTACCTGTCTGAATTAGTCTGGGATATCATTGCCACAGTGATGAGATGGTGACATGCTCTTGCCTGCTCAAGCATACACACAGACATGCTGCGTCTTTGAATGAGCCTCACTTTCCAAGCCAGAAGCCAGTTTTCCTACTGAAGAAATGAACTGTGCTCTATGCTGTTACACAATGTGAAATGGAACAGACAGAGAAACAAGTTCAGTTCTTCTGGAACTCCCAAATAATTAATCTGTAAGATTTTCACAATGCCAAAAAGGCTGTCATCCCATGGGGCAGCCTTACAAGTTACACATTAGTGCTGTTTCCTATACCTCCTCAATTTTGTATTCCATTCTGATTTACCAATGCTGCTTACAAAATGGTATTTGCATTGCAGATACCATTTTGTGATTTCCTATCATGGGCCACTTATTGGGGTAACAATTTTAAGCAACTAAATGGCTTTTTACATTTGGCTTGTATGCGGGCTTGTATTGGGGGCCTCACTTAGATTCCCAGATTAAAAAACAGATTAAATCTAAAACATACATCACCACAATGACATCGCCTGCCCAAAATTATTAATCTCTCCCACCCAAATAAATATATCATTAGAAACATTAGAGCGCGGGCCTATTTCACGTATTTTGAAAGTAGCCTAATGAGACAACCAGCAGTGTTAACTGCTGAAGCCTATAATACGAGAAAAGCCATTATCATTTCATCATTTCAAAGTTCCTGGGCAAATTGAAGACTGTAGCAAACAAAAGGTATACTATGCTACACCCCCTTCACCAGAAATCCTAGTTAGATGTCCTAGTTAGATTTAGTCTGTTAGATACAAGTTGCTTAATTGTATTTGCACTTTAATGTTGGATTTTGAAGTTTCAGGTGCTGGTCATATAATTATAGTATCATCAAAAAGTTGATTTATTTCAGTAATTACATTCAAAAAGTGAAACTTGTATAATGTATACATTCATTCCACACAGACTGATATATTTCAAATGTTTAATTTTGATGATTATAACTGACAACTAATGAAAACCCCAAAATCAGTATCTCAGAAAATTTCAATATTGTGAAAAGGTTCATTGAAGACACCTGGTGCCACACTATAATCAGCTAATTAACTCAAAACACCTGCAAAGGCCTTTAAATGGCCTATCAATCTAGCTATGTAAGCTACACATTCATGGGGAAGACTGCTGACTTGACAGCTGTCCAAAAGACGACCATTGACACCTTGCACAAGGAGGGCAAGACACGAAAGGTAATTGCTCATGAGGCTGGCTGTTCACAGAGCTCTGTGTCCAAACACATTAATAGAGAGGCAAATGGAAGGAAAAGATGTGGTAGAAGATAGTGTACAAGCAATGGGGAGAGGATTGTGAAAGAAATCCCCTTAAATGTGTGGGAGATTAACAAAGAGTGGAGAGGAGAGAGGGAGGCACAGCATCCACATTGCTTGAAGTCCAGTGTAAAGTTTCTACAGTCAGTAATGGTTTGGGGTGCCATTTCATATGCTGGTGTTGGTCCACTGTGTTTTCTAAGGTCCAAGGTCAACGCAGCCGTCTACCAGAAAGTTTTAGAGCACTTCATGCATCCTGTTGCTGACCAACTTTATGGAAATACAGATTAAATTTTACAACAGGACTTGGCACCTGCACACAGTGCCAAAGCTATCAGTACCTGGTTTAAGGACCATGGTATCCCTCCATCCATCCATCCATCCATCCTCAACCGCTTATCCGAGGTCGGGTCGCGGGGGCAGCAGCTCCAGCAAGGAACCC
>JAODUG010082180.1:0-12609 GCA_027564795.1 Aphredoderus sayanus
GTCCTCCGGGTCAAACTGACCCAACGCACTACCTCTTTGCGGCAGATACAGGGCGCTAAACATAATTCTACAGCTTACACAGACATATGATGTGCACTGATGGCACAGCAAGGTGGGAGTTTGAAACCCGAGGACAACAGGAGGGTTAAAACGCAAGAAAATCTAACAAATACATGAAGAAATAATTAATAAATAAATAAATACACACAGCACTGACAATGAAGAGATCTACACAATCAGACACAATCGAGACGGCGCCATCTGGTGGCACAATAAGATATAATAAGGGCAAACGAAGAGTAACCCTATGGGGTCAGTTCCCCTTCCCTCTTCCAAAAGTCGTATGCGGAAGTTGGCACCACTTGCTTCACTCTCAAGTGTATTTACACACACACAGTCACACACACACACACACGCACGCACGCACACACACACGCACACACACACGCACACACACACACACACGCACACACACGCGCACACGCACACACACACACACACACGCACACACACACGCGCACACACACACACACACACACACATTCTAACGCATGACAGGCTGCATACAATAGAGAAGATTGATTCCTTCTCATGCATAAATATAGTATACTAGTCAAGGCTGGGTTGTTTTATTTTATATACACATTAGCAGTGGGCATGAAACATTGTTCTTTTTCCACAGATTGAGGCATAGGACCTTCCTTGATTAAATTAAGACCCAAAGATATACTAATACAGACTTGTTTTTAATGGTATATCAACTCCTAAGATATACTAATACAGACTTGTTTTTAATGGTATATCAGCTCCTAAGATATACTAATACAGACTTGTTTTTAATGGTATATCAACTCCCAAGATATACTAATACAGACTTGTTTTTAATGGTATATCAACTCCTAAGATATACTAATACAGACTTGTTATTAATGCTATATCAGCTCCCACCTGCTTCTGCATCTTCGGGCCACAGACATCCATAATTATATGGGTTATAAAACAACAGTCACTTACTCTTTGCCCATTCATAAAACACTTCAAACACAGACATGCCAGTCCCCGTGAGGTATATAAGGTTTGTCTCTGACCTGAATGTCCACCAAGAAGAACCACAGCATGCAATAGATGCATGTAAAGATCCAGACACCAGCGATGATCTTCTTGGCACGGGACACTGTGCACACAGTCTGTGCCCTCATTGGATGGCAGATAGCGATATACCTGTGACAGCATACTGTAGTTGATTAGGCATATGTCTACTCCACACTAAGTAGTGACCAGCAAGGCTTTCTCAATGGCTTTTCACACTACTGCACTTAGCACATAGGGCTAATGTGTAGAATGTTGTTAACCCCGGGCTAAGAGAGCTTAAGACAGCGTTCACGCTGGGATGATCCTGGAACATTGCAAAGTGGGCTAACCCCGACTTTAACCCAGGGTTAGCTGTCCCTGCTCTGGAGCAGGGTTAGCCCCGAGTCTGTGGGGCTAAAAAAAAGTCAATAGACTTTGCGTGACGTTTTTGTTGTGGCATGTGCCGACAGACATTTAACCCAGGGCTGGTAGAAATGCAGTGTGAATCGTATAGCCAGCGGCTGAGGTCAACCCTGGGTTAACACTGTGTGTTGTGAAAAGGGGGCTAAGTTAACCCAGGCTCAACTCTTAGCTCTGCAGGCAAACAATATGCCGTGTTGAGAAAATAAAAAAGCCAGCGTCAGAGTCTGCGCTCACCTTTCGACAGTGAAGGCTGTGATGGAGCAAGACGACACGTTAATTCCCAGGTACTGGAGGTAGGTGATGCCCAGACATCCAGCGTGCCCAAACACCCAGGTGCCCGTCAGGCTGTCGGAGATGTTGGGCAGCCCCGCGGCCACCAGCACAGTCAGGTCGGCTATGGCCAGGCTCACCAGGTAGCAGTTGGTCGGCGTCCGCATGTGGCGTGTCCTCAACACCACGAGAACCACCATGATATTACCCACGATGCCCACCCCACACACCAGCAGCACCAGAAAGATGGAGACCGTCTTATACTCGAGGGACTCTGAGACTGTGTTTCCCAGCGAGATGTTGGTAGGGGTGTCGATTATGGAGCTGCTGTTGTCTGCCATGACTGATAAAGGATCGGCCTAATTTCCACAGGTCATCAGCCAAACCCGATGTTCTAATGATTAGCCTATGATAAGGTTGCCTTGCCATTCATAAATGCCATCATATTTTGATTTGTAACCAAGCTAGTGTTGTAATTTAGACAATCACACACACTTGGCTGTGGTTGAATTAAATCCCTGGTGTCAATAAAACCGCAGCTGCGTAAAACCAATATTTCAGCATAATCAGGTCTTTATGAGTAAAGTTTTGAAGATATAGTCATATTGTCACTTTCGGGGCACCCCCTGACAGGCAGGAATTCAGTTAGAGGAGGAGAAATATTGCTATTAAACATCTCCGTCTGTGAGCATGTGCAAGAATGTATCAGTCCAGATTGCCACGTTGGTATTTGTAGTCACAAACCTACACTCAGTGTTACGATTAGCTGATGCAGGTTTGTGTTCTGGTTTAGTTCATGCTGAATAACAGAGACAGATGAGGTGCAGGCAGAACCATCTGGAAACAGAAAACACACAGACACATATTTGCTATATACAGTACACTCTATATACACAAACACAAACATATTTTCCTCCTTCCATCTCTCTCACAAGGTCAAAATTGGAAGGAATAAATACATTCTCACTTTATTGACACAATATTAATAGTCTACAGAACTTTTGGTTTTGACCATGCTGTAGCCTACATCTGATTACCAAAATATGAATGCATTATATAACAAAGCAAAAGCTAAAGATTGTGTGTTGGTAAGTAATGTGTGTACATTATTTGGCTGGAGGATGTGATGGAACCTACAGTAAATATACTTATAGGCTGGAATGCCCCCAAACCACTCACACAATGAAGCTTGTGCCTCTTCATCTATTGGTCCAATATGGTGTTGTGAGTTCTCCTGAAAGAAGATCATCTTAATCAAGGGATCCCACTGCTTCTTCCCATGGTATTATTGATGTACTGTAAAAAATACCCAAAACGGGAGTTTTTAAATGCTTATGAACTTCTATAATGTTAATTACAAAATTAAAAGGGATTTTATTATAAAAGTCAGTATGTTGCCTGGGATGTCTTTCCTACATTCTGCTAAAAGGTAATTAACCAACAGGCAGCTCTGAAACTCTTCCAGGCGTTTGTAGTGCGCTTTCCACGCATCTATCTAAGCTAGAATATTGAAGCTCCCCTCACGAGGGCTGCCTCTAATAAATTGAGGTGGACATGAAATGAAAAGTAATTTAGCTCCGGTATTCCACTATCAATCTGACCGCAACCGGTCTCTTTCCCATTCTGCACAAATAAACAACTTAGCAAGTCAGATCTTCAGCTCGTATTTGGCTGTCTGCGCTGTTTGGCTGGCTGATGTCTTTTCAATAATGTTGTTATGTTGCTTTGACTTCCTGCGTTATTCTAATTTATATGCAGAGCAGCAACCAAACAGTTATAGGCAAGAAAATAATGAAGGTATCTGGTCTGGAACTTCGGTGAACATGAACAACTGTTAATTCGCACACCAGATGAAAATGTCAAATATTAACAAAATAAACAAATATGTGGATGAACCGTGTCTTGTCTGATACATCGTAGATACATCGTAGGATTGTCTGTCTAACAAATAACAATTAACCCTGTGTATTTCAAGCCATTATGCTTGTTTATTATCTGACACGATTTCGACTTTTCTGATATTTGCGAAAAGCTGCGCAACTCAAGATACGCAACAGCAGGTATTGAGTTCGATCCTCTGCATGGGCCTTCAAAGCAACCTATAGAGTAAAATAACACCTGTTCCTTAACACGTGATCGTCTGCTAAATGACGTATGATATGACCTTTCCCAAAACTCCGCCCACCCTAGTTACTGTTGCTACGTCCGTCAAACATTAGCGTTTAGTAAACACCTGTAAGCTGTGAAAGTACTTTATTACCGGTCTATAATACCTCTGCGAAATCCACAAGGGCAAAAGACTGCAATATGCAGTGGAGGGATATATATATATATATATATTATTATTATTATTATTTTTTTTTTTTTTTATTAACAAGAATTACATAACATGAAGTATGTTCATGCAGACCTCAATAAAAAATCGCCTACATCCAGTAGATTACTAGCCGCAACACAGGACGGTAATGTTCTGTCAGTGGTTATAGAACGGTTTGATCACTTTGATGTTCGACAAACTAGTCCGACACAAGATGAAACAGTATGTGAAAATGTGGTTGTTCTCTCTGTGCACTAAAAAGCATAAATCGACTCCGGTGAATCCGTGACGCTGTTTATCAAGTTGTATAATGTGCAGTCAATCTTGCGTGATGAACTGCCTCTGCCTCCATCATGTGAACTATCATCAGTTTGCTATAGGCTCTATGCCCTATAATATCATGTCTTGCGACATCGGAGAGGTTAAATTAATTATTGTGCGTCCTGATTTGCATGGTGTGCGTCCAGTTACGCGCAAAACAGGACGCACACTATTGTGCAGTTATTCATTTTTCATTTTCAATATAAAACATAGGCATATTAAAATGGCTACTGTGTAATAGCCTATAGGCATATATGTTTTTAGTCAATATTGTTAAGAATGCAACAATAGCGACTAAAAACGCATTTAGGAAAAGAGGCCACATACAGTAGTTAACGACCATGAAGATAGACTATAGACCTATAGATTAAATGTTTCCCAGGTAAGCCATTGTACCGTAATTGATCAATTGTAGGCCTATAGTTTGAAATAAAAGTATCAGCAAGAAAAAAAAAAAGAAAAAAGGCATTGATAGGCTACTTTCTCAGGGGAAGATTTGTCTATCACGAATAGCCTAAAGGAAAGCATATTTGACGTTGTGAATGGATTTACACTGTTAAACGGTCTTACCTCAACTGAGTTATCTGCATTCAGTCATGTTGGCCCGTGCCAGCTACAAACATAAACTGTCATTAGTCTACTGCTCATGTCGCTCCTGTCGGGATGAATGTTGATCCAGTCTTTTCCCTCGGGAAGCAGCAGATGTATGAATCTTGATAGTGTATGTTAAACATGCAGAAAGTCTCCCAACAATGTTTGTGTGTGGCATACTTACACATAATAGGCATGTATAAAGAGCTGTAGACTATGCATACATGTTGCTGTTCATTTATTATTCTTTTCTTTTTTATACAGACATTTCAGAGCTTGCGTGCGTGCGTGCATAACCACACAGACCACACACACAGCCTATAGTTGCCTATGGCTATATGAGTGCAAAATGTAATAACTCTTAATTCATTTCTGTCTTTCTTTCTTGAGTCAATGGAATAAAGTGCATATGCATAATATAGCCTATAAATTGACATATGGCTAAAGATAGTCACAGCTGATGACAACAATAATTGTGTAGCCTATATGAAATATGTTTCTTATTTTCTAAACTTTACATTATAATACATTTTTATTTTTATTTTGTCTAAGGAAAATACATGCCTACCTTATATATCATTCCACGCAGGTGCATCAGAATCTTGAAGGCTTTGTCAATCTTCTAAGCATGTTCCACCATGCATGGACAGTATGACGACTAGTCACTCGGGGGTTGAATTTTTATTATGAATAACTCAGATGATTTGATTATTGTCTACCTGCTGCCTACAAAACGAGCCCTGCCAACTCCTGTGTTTTTCTTCAACACGTTGTGCCAGTTGCGCTTTGATTTAACCTGCTTCGATAGTCTCCTGCTAGGAATTATTTCGCCCCCTGGTGTTCAAAGAAAAACCTTCTCCTGGGTTAATAGGCTATACCTGTTGCCTACTACAGGAATACCAGGGATCTTTGTAATAGTCTACCAAGGACATATTGTAGGTAGACTATATGGAGATAGTGTAAATAAACGGTATGGCAAAACATGTAGGCTACAGTAATAGATCTAGTAGTGTAGGCTATATATGAGAGACCTGTATTACATTTAATTAAATATCGGTTGCCACGCTACAGATCCATAGGATCTTAATGGAATTTAAAATCAGCTATGTTTTCCCACCATTCTCTTTAATAAAGCAAAGCCATTGTCGGGGGCTTTGTATGTTCACAGTTTGACCGTAGATCGGATTTGACATCACAAACTAGTGTTTTTTTCCCAAGTCGTCGCCCGTCGATGACGTAAATGTAATGGCCGCTGTCGCTCTGTCGTGTAGCGCTGATTATTTTCTCCACCACAGTGGATAAAATACACGTTTAAGATTTATTGTAGCACGTCCGGCTGGTTTTCCAGAGACAGGGAAGGTCTTACCGCAGCAACCCTGTCTTCTAACAGGTCCAAGTTGTCAAGGTGACTGCAAATATTCCGATCTTAACCGGCTAGCGGGTTAGCTTAGCTGTCTGGCGTCAGGCTGCATTGTTAATAGAAAGCCAGCATGAAGAATATCGGTCAGACTTAAACATATATTATGCGTGTTATTGCTCCATTTATACCGTATGGTCTTATTATTTACAAAGGGTTCTGAAGCGTGTTGAATATTGACTATAATCCTAATAGAGGATCTGATATTACGCGGACATATTCCGGGCCTTGATACTAATAGTACAAACTACCCGTAGCGCACATCAACCGCTCTGCCGATGATAGAAAGCTACTGCTGTCATCTGTTATCTGCCGTATACTCTTAATACAAATTCTGCTGACTAGCTTCTTACAACGTTGTAAGGCATCATGTTCTAAATAGTACTTTTAACTTGGATCTTATCACTGCAATATAATACTGCAGTGTTTTAGACTACATGGTAACATTTAAATGTTTTCGTTTCGTTTAAAAGTAATGGTAATATAGTGTTTATAAATTGTTCATACTGTATATATTTTTAACTAGGTAAAACCCCCGGTCTACTTAAAAATCTAGCAACATTTTGCTTCCTAAAAATAAGTAAATTGCAGCTAAATATTTGCACCCCTAAATCCCAGAAAGATTTGAAGAATGTAGATCAATTCATTCATCAAGTAATTTATGTTATTGCATTATTGCCAAGTCGTGCTGTTTAACTGATCTAACACAGCTCACAATAACTTGCATATTAACTTGTAAATGAACATATTCTCCCTTTCACAATGGAGCATACACTGATGGATACCCCTGAGAGCCCTACGCAGTCCCCTCAGTCTCCGGAGGAGGAGGAGGAGGAGGAGGAGAAGGGCACTTCTGACAACGAGCTGCTGGGTTCTCCAGAGGCGGAGGACGGGGTGGTCTCTGACAGTGAGGTCATTCAGGACGAAGAGAATGAGGACTTGGAGGGCGAGGATGAAGTGGAGAGAGTGGCGAGCCAAGGAAGGGATTCGGAGGAGGAAGAGGAGGATGAGGTGGTACCGGATTTTGTATCCGACCCAGAGGATGATGAGCCTGTCAGGGGGGCAGGTGTGATGGGGCAGGAGGAGGAGGAGGAGGAGACTATCGTCTTGATGGAGGGTGATGAGGCTGGCCTGCAGGAGCTCCGCTCACCTGGGGAGGTGGTGGAGGCGGAGGAGAATGAGGAGGAGGAGGAGGAGGAGGAAGATAGGGTCATAGAGACTCCGCAGTCTCCCGATTCGGAAGAGGAGAGGAGCAGAACCTTCTTCAGAGAGGACCCGGAGGAAGGGGATGGGGAGGGAGAGCCTATCATCAAGACGGCACAGGCCACTGAGGAGGAAGAGGAGGAGGAGGAGGAGGCACGGAGGAGGAGGGCGGTCATCGCCAGGGAGCTGAAGGACGACCCCGCCTCGGTCTCCCGGGAGCTGGACGAGCACGAGCTGGATTACGACGAGGAGGTGCCGGAGGAGGCCAGCATCCCCGTGCACGAGGAGGAGGAGGAGGAGGAGGAAGAGGCGGCGGTGGCCAAGGCGGACGAGCAGAGGGAGGACAAGAGCTGCCCCAAGAGACGGGAGAAGAAGCCCATCCTCCCGCCGTCTCCTCAGGGCAGCCCGTCCAGGAAGACGGAGGACCCCAAAGGTCCCCAGACAGGTCGCAGGGACTCGTTTAGGGACCGGAAGAAGGATGAAGATGATGGAGAGATTGATGAAGGAGAGATAGATGTAAGTGTTCCGTGATGCAGCAGATGCTTATCTGCATCCTGTCACGCACTCTCCGCAGGCGTTAGGAGGTGTACGATATAACGTGGAGACCTATACTGTAATCACAATAATGGCAACACCCGAAGCAACCTGATTCCCCACAGACACTTTATTTACAGATTGAGGTAATGCAGTAATGAGTAAGCATAGCCCCCCTCCTTATAATCCAATGTCGGTGCATACAGGCAGTGGAGTGTTTCACATCAAAAACTGTGGGTTCTCTATTTACACACACACACAAAGTGCACATTATTATCTTATTAAACTGATTACACAGATGTTGATATCCCTCAAAATAGAAGGAAATTTCACTACACCAAAACATTTCATGTCATTCCTGAATTTGTTTGCATGCTTTTTAATAATACATTTATATGTGAATATATAAAAATGATGCAGATATATTTGTCAGATAATATTGACCAATAATAATAACTGTAAATAATCTTCTAATTGGCTTTTATGAGCACTCAGTGTGTTAGAAATGTCTCATGGTAAATACCAGCATCCAACATCAACCAAAGTTAGTAGGCAGTTTCAAACAAAATCATTGCGGAAATCATTGGCCCTGTCTAAAATGTTACATTTGTGATTTTTAACATGTCATTATAATCGTTATATTAAATGTACTTTTTAAATCTCTCTATGCACTATGAGTAGATGGATTGGATACATAATTTTAAACCGAATTTTATGTCATCTTTAACATCACGCGCCAGTATATTTCCTGCTAGCTAACAGTATGCACACAGTATTCTTCTTGCTGGCTAGCTAGCATGTGTACCTGTGTTGTGTTGCAGGACGATGACCTTGAGGAGGGAGAGGTCAAAGAGCCTATGGACAGGAAGATTAGACCACGGCCCATCTGTAGGTTCTTTGTTAAAGGTAGGAGTTCACAAGGAATCGTCTCCCCATGCTGCTCTCTATGCTGAAATCAAAGTAATTAATGGGGACCACATGTCAACACATTTCTATACAAATAGAAAATAAAATATAAACATCAAACAATTAGAACAATATCAGAAGAGAAAGCAAGACTAATACAATGCCTTAAACCCATTGTACAGTATGTGGTTTTCTTTCTTCTTTTTTCAAATAACCACTGTTGGAACTGGTTATTTGAGTTACTTTCACCGTTTTGTAAGCTAGAACAAGCCTGGCCACTCTCATGTCTGACCTCTCTTCCTAACAAGTTGTTTTTGACCAGTGACCAGTGCATGTATGTTGTTTTTCCACATAATCCTCTCTGTCAAATATTCCATTCAAAATACAAGTCTTAATATAAAAGGATGCATCTTATTGTAACTGCTCCATAATATATACAACCAGAATGAGTGAGAATGATCACTCTGTGGGCTCCAAAAGTTTTAGGCCATTGCCAAGAGGTGATACTACTGTATACAGTATCTGAGCACAAGTCAATATATTTCAGGGAAAGTAAATATTGGGTTTTTGCACTCTAAAAATGATTATCGTAAATGGACTGCATTTATATGGTGCTTTTCTAGCCTACCGGCCACTCAAAGCGCTGTACATGATTGCCTCACATTCACCACTCACACACACATTCATACACCAATGGCGGTGTCAGCCATGCAAGGAGACACCCGGCCACTGGGAGCAGTTGGGTTGCTCATGGACACTTGATGTGAGGAGTTAGCGGGGTTCGAACCAGCGGCTTCTCGGTCACCTGTCGCCCCACTCTGCCCACATCACAATTGTAACGGTTCTGAAACCCAGACCGGCAATGAGTCTACTGCCTTTCCATTTATTCTCAAACTAAACACTGTGAGATAATATCAAACTGTATTTAAAAGCACCAATGTGTCATGTAATGTTTTCTGAGAAATGACAAGACGTGCAGCTGCTGCGCACACGCATGTTCTCACATGTGGAACGCTGCTACACGCTCCACTGTCTGTGTGGGTTGGCATGTCACAGCAGTTACATTGCCTTTCATGTGGCTCTGTCACGTAGGCTATATATAGTCTTTGAGGTGCGGCAACATCCCTGTCCAGCGAGGTGTGAAACCTGTCTCAGTGTGCATGCAGTGTGCTGGCCTGTCTACCATCACCATCAAGTGTGGCTCCAAAGTGTCCTGCTTTTTCTTCTCTCCAATGTCAGCATTTGTCATTGTTGGTGTTTTACTGTAGGGGGAGCCCTTCTTATTCAGATGCAATACATTGCAGTGCCCACTTTATATCCTACCAAAACTGTTTTTACCCTCCCGCTGTCCTAAGGCATTTCAGCAGACAACCAGCAGAGGGAGCCAACCGCGGAATGTTATATGTCCGTGTTGTGGCTGGCGCCGCTACTGCACCGGGTCATTTTGACCCATAGGATAGCGGGAGGGTTAATAATGCGATGCAAGTTATCTTTACATTTCTTCGTCTTCTTATATGTCGAACTATCTGCCTTGTCCAGGCAACTGTACCTGGGGAATGAACTGTCGCTTCATCCACCCGGGGGTGAATGACAAGGGCAATTACTCCCTGATCAGTAAGCCAGACCCCTTCTCGCCCAATGGGGCCCCGCCTGGAACCCTTCATCCCCTCATGCCCAACAACCCATGGGTAGGGCAACCGGCATAAACAATATTCTACTCATATCTATCAATCGATCTATATAAAGCTGTTTAGATATATGGTGACATAATGCATACCGGTTTTCTGTTAGATATATGGTACGTTGTTTGTGGTCACTATACCGTATGGCCTGGGAGTGATTGGTAATTTCTTCTTTGTTGGTTTTTCAGGGCGGACCTATTGTAGAAGAGCTTCCCCCACCACCACCTCCAGTGGAGCCTCCCGTGGAGAGCGCCTGGGAGAGAGGTCTTAGACATGCTAAAGAGGTAGACTGTTAATTGGCATCCAGCACGTGCAGCATAACGTTGTAGACGATGGACAGAACCAAGCTATGCACTGAGACGTGATTATGTTTATGTGTTATGTCCAGGGTTTGTGGATGGAGAGGGTTATGTTAACCTGAATGCTATTGGATAGCTCAATCACTTAGCGTCTTCGCAGGAAATGTATTTTCTAAGTCTCTGTTAACATATACTGTATCCTCTTATTTATTATGTATGTATTATGTATAATTTGGTCTACTTTAGGTTCTTAAGAAAGCCACCATTCGCAAGGAGCAGGAACCAGACTTTGAGGAGAAGCGATTTAATGTGACGATCGGAGAGGACGAGAGAGACTTTGACAAGGAGAATGACTTCTTTAGAGAACGTAGCTATCGTATCATCAGAGAGTAAGCATATGCTCCAATATTATTATAGAGGTAGCTATCAACCAGATCAGATATTCTCACAGAGAATTTTACTTACTGATAGCAGACGGCTGTTTATGGCACTTCTAACGAATTATACATGTATAGTTCTTAAATCTTACATACTTTTACCTTTTTTATTTTTTATAAATACACTACTGTCCATTTTAAAGAACTGTTTTGTGGTTTAACACATGATAATAGACGTATTGGTGTGTTTTCTCTTCCAGTGAGGTGGACTTCAGAGAACCTATGTTTGGGTAAGTTCATGGGATGATTTATGTTGCAACAGGTGCATGTACACAGCTATGGAAGCCCGTTTCCGCTACATAAAAATTCTCAGAATTCCGACTTTATTTCTCGGAATTCTGACTTTATTTCTCGGAAATTATGAATTTTTTCTCATAATTATGAAATTGTTTCTCGCAGTTCTGACCTTTTTTTTTCTCTGAATTCTTGCTTTTATTAGCCAATTGGTGTCACCTTCGTAGTATGATATATGCATAATAGGCACTGGGCAGGCTATGTTAATGGGTTTTACAATTTGGAAATGCGTATTCATAAAGGTCTACTTAGACATGGGTTAACAAATTGTAGATGTGGCCTTGTTCATAGACCAACAGCTCCAAACGAATGGGACGGATATGTGTGCAAGGAATCGCCTGAGACAACGGCAATATAACAGTACTGGCCTGGCCATCCAACATTTTTGGTGCATCCACCGAACGTTTGCTCATTTGAAAGCACCGCTGGATTCCCTCTTTCTGCTGTTGTTTTCCTACAGTGATCCATATGCTGATCCCTATTATGATTATGAGATGGAAGCTCTGTGGAGGGGCGGCCAGTACGAAAACTTCAGAGTTCAATACACAGAGTCTCCTCATCCCCCTTATCCGTACATGGTGAGTGCCGTCTACGTAAATTAGAGTTTTGCTTTGGGTACCCACTTTATCCACTTGCATGCAGTAAGTGCCATGCAACACTAGATGGCAGTATCAGGCCTTCACTAAGTTAATAATCAGTGTGCATGCTTTCTGGTTCAGTCTAACCAGCAGTGTGCTTTTAAATGTCACATTTAAATGTGGTCCTGGTGGCATCATCGGTCCGTGACCTGCAGCACTCACTGGATCGGTTCGCATCCGAGTGTGAAGCGGCTGGGATGAGGATT
>JAODUG010082191.1:0-12609 GCA_027564795.1 Aphredoderus sayanus
TAATTCTACAGCTTACACAGACATATGATGTGCACTGCTGACACAACAAGGTGTGAGTTTGAAACCCGAGGACAACAAGGTTAAAAGGCATGAAAAAACAACATAAATATATAAAGAAATATTTAATAAAGAAATAAATACACACAGCAATGCCAATTAAAGAACACACAAAATCATACACACAATCAGATGGTGCAGCCGGGTGGCCAAATACGATATTTTTAAGGACATTACAAGGGTTAAAGGTAAGTCTATAGGTAATTTAGAAAATCATCAATGACAGCAGATGCTTTATTTTCTATATTGTGGGATAAAACTATTTGCAGGCTTTTAATGAAAGGCTGGAAGGCTATGGTAGAATTGTCATGTCCGGTGGTTGTTTTACCATCCCGCTGTCCAATGGGTCAAAATGACCCAATGCACTACCTTTTTGTGCCAGCAGAAGGCGCCAACCACAACACGGACATACTGTATGGTGTGCCACAGTTGGTGCCATCTGCTGGTATAGTGCGTTTGAAAACCAAGGACTTAGGACCCAAGGAGAGTTAAAGGACCCAAGAGCAAAAAGTTGTATTTATTAAGACTGGATTTGAAGAAATGAAGCTCAAAAACACAGACACAAACAGAGGAATATAAACATGCGATATATATAAGATGATGCAGACCTGCATGGACAGACACAGGGCAGGTGAAGAGATTATTACAGACTGGGGAAAGGTGAAGCAAAAACAGCGAGGACGCCCACAGGTTGGGAGAGACAGGGATAACCCTGGACACAGCATGGGCTCAATGGCACAGCTTGTTCAATAATGGACTGAAGAAAAATGGACTTCTGCCGAGTAAAAGTAATGCATATCAAGCTTGTGTGTTCCCAATTTACAGAGACAGGGCTTTATAGGAACACCAGATTATTACCTTTTGTTTCTTTCTGTTATTCATTTCATACATACAGCATATCTATTTATACATATTTAAGTAATTGTTTTAATTGACATAATCTTAATATAATAAGAAAATATTCTATTTTATCCTTTTTTTTGTATTAACATCTTGCCTATATCTTACTGTCTGAAGTTCATTACCATTCTGGGCTGTTGGGTTTCAACTTCACAATGTGTATCTGACTGCTGTTTGACAGACGCAGCAGGAGTCCATCTGACCATCAGCTCTCCTGCATGCTGTCGATGAGGTGGTGGAACAATCCCCTCTGTCTCTCTGACGTAAATCCACAGATTTCTTATATATAATCCAAGCCTGTGGCCAGCCTTACTTTATTGGTCTTGTTATCTTATGTCAGATACCTTCTGCCGATGCATTACTAAAACATGGACACTGACTGGGAAATAGCCTTGAATATGTGTATTTAAATATAAAAGCAGAAATAACTGTTGCAAACTGTTAAACACAAGTTGGATGGCCTGTTTTGGAGGTCGGTCTCCTTCTTTTGAGCGGGACAGTGTACGTATGAGATCAGCCTAATAATGATACATGACACTACTCACAGGGTTTATGGGTAATTTATACAGGTATCACTGTGTCTTATTCTCCCATATACACGACTTATACGGCAGGCTCAACTTCTTCCGTGTGATTACATTAGCTGCCTACATGGAAGGCCCCACCCGGGCCTGTTTGGAGGCCTTTCATTTACAAGCCACAGCCAATGATTTGCTTTACATTTGAGCATTGGATTGGCCCGGCAGCAGGCGGCTAGCTTGCTCGACCTAGCTAGTGGAAACCCTGGACGGCCTCTGCTCTGCACACCAGATTTTGTAACGGCAGCTGTTGCAACACATGCTGCTCAGCCACTCAGCCCGTATAAGCGGCTATTTATACAGGGCCCGAAGGCTTTTCATACCACTGCAGACAGGCATGAACACATATGGACACACCAATAAAGAGCTAACCCCTCACAGACATATGACCTTAATCCCCCAAACATGGAGCGCAGCGAGAAAGAATTTACCAACATAAAACACAACAAAGAAAACATATACATAATCACTTTGACCACAAGCACTTAGCATTCCTGTTCTGGTGTTGATTTAGAAAGCCCATAGCATTGTTGTAATTTACACGTAGAAACCTGTACGACAGTGGTATTAATACAGTCTGATCACAGAGGATCATTGCTTTTTGGTTCTGTGGCGATAAAGGCAGTGGCGGGTAACACTGTGTTTAACTACATACGGATCTGACGTTCATCAGCCCACAGTTGTGAGAGGCTATATAAGAGATGTTTGGAGATGTCCCAATCGCAACAAGCACACCTGTCTGAACTCCTCATGGACGAGATTCCCTGATCTCTTTGTTGTGCCCTCAACATTCACGCTTCCCAGTCCCAGAGTATCCACTTAACAGGAAACGTAAACAATACACCACAGAATCCTATCTCGCCATCTCGCATGGTTTTCAGCCTTGCCATGTTTCCTCCGCTATACAGTGTTTGGCCGCCTGCCAAGCCTCTCGCACCAACTTGAGAGATTAGACCCAGAAAAAGCTCAAAGACCAAGACAAATGGGCCCAAATGGTCCCCACCAGACCCCCACCCCCAAAACTCCAAACCTCTGGCATCAGAGAGCACGATAGAGACGTCAAGGGGCGAAGCAAGGGAACGTGAAACTCCAGCATGCATGCCCACCCCCCCCATTCCCCCCCAATTTGGCACATTCGTGGAGCTCCGAGCCCAGTTATGAGGCCACTTCATAGGAGTGTAAACTGTGTATTTAAAAAGCCGTCAGTGTGGGGACCAGCGTCGGCCCTCTGTGCCGGTTGTTGGAATAACTCCTTGACACAATGGCTGCTTTTCTAAATAAACAGATGTGGCTGGGCTGTTAAAGCCTTGTTTCTTGTCCTGCTACTCGCCCCTCCTCCGGCCCATCTGCGAGGACACGCACGCACACACACACACACACGCACGCAGGCACGCACACAGTCTTTTTCTCACTCACTCTCACTTGCTCAGTTACAGTCCGTCATGCCCCCCACCTCCCCCTCCCCCTCCCCCTCCTTCAGGATGTCTAAGAAAGGCAAGGGCTGGTTTCCCTGTGCAGCTGTAGAGGACAGATGGATCTCTATTCCAGCCCCGCTGCCGAGACGATACTGGGCTGCTGCTCAGGCCCACTAATTGCATGTCATTCCATTCCAGACTCCTGCAAGACCACTGCCCCGTTTGCACCCTCCATAACCCCCCACTCTGTCCCCCAACAATCTTCTCGCGGGAAATGAGCTCACCGCAGTCTTGCTGGCAATGGATTCCCATCAAATCCAATTATGAGTGAAAGATTACTTTGGCATTTAGCGAAGGCCTGCTCTGCGTCTATTAATACGCCAACACTGTACAAGCTTCGGTATGACACTTAGACCATGTTGGTGGTGAAAACAGCTGAGAGTCTCAGGCCCTTGACAGTTATCTAGTACATACGTTCCTGTAATGCATAATCAGCTAATTAAACCAGCTAATTAAACCACAATTTAAGATAGACTCCCTGATAATGTGCCTGTAATTTGAGTTGTTTAAAGATGTAATCATTCTGGAGAAAACTTGTTTATATTTAAACTAAATCGAAACAAAAACACTTCAGTGCCATAGGGTGCTCTCTCTGAAGCTCAGCCCCACACATTGTGTGGCAACACATTGCGAAGGCTAGGACACTGTTGTGTGGTGCAGTCTGCACCACTTTGTTTGTGTTCCCATTCACAGAGCCAGGCCTGCGTAGAAACACTGGATTATATTTTCAGAAGGAACACAGAACGGGCAGCTGGCGGACCGTGAGGATATATTCACTGAATTTTACAAAAAGTGCATTAGCTTACAATCGCTAACTTCACCTATAAGTACCCACAATAGCGTGGGTGGGTGGTGGTAGAGTCCCTTTAAATGTATACTACATTATACGATAACACAGGTAACTATTATTTACCAAAACTAAACTAACGTGATTTTTGGTGTTGAGTCATTCCAGTCGGGGTTGCCAAAGTCTACCAGAATGAATGAGTTCTGACCAGAGCTGACGAGAGCGTCAAATTACACTCTGGCCACCCTAGCAATTCCATTTCAATGGGCGCTCTGACATAGTTTAAAATAATGTTTTGTGGGAACCAAAGTATTTACCCTGTTTGGTCTAAATTCCAATTGGTTGCCATTGAACTGTGTCAAAGGTCATTATCATAAAGTTGCCAGGAGTTAAACTTTCCCCTTAAACTTCATGGGTTCATTTTGAAACTATTGTTCAGCCTTTAACAGTCGACCTTGCTACAACTCTTTGTATATATATCATCATCTAGCTAGAAACAAACGCTTGACTTCAGCTTCATTGCTCTTAGCCACACCTGCTGGTCAACTGATTGGTCCGCCATCCAGGGTGACTGTGCGAACTTTAAAGCAAACAGTTTCCAGACTATAATCTCAGTGAACATTCAGCTGAGACCCAGGTACATTTCTGCATGAGTAAGCCATCATACAAAATGTACCCACCAAATGACCCTACTTTGGCTATTAAGTTGTGTTTCTGAACAGGTCTAAAAAAAAAAATAGCAGACTCATTCTAAAACGTTAAATTGAACCAATTTTCGAGGGGGAGTAGAATAATTGTAGCATGTGGACCTTTAAGGTCTTGACAGGAAAGCATTTTTCCAAAATGTTCTACAGGCGGCTCTTTCTACATAGCTGGCTAGGACTCAGGCACCATGATGTATTGTTCCTGCTTAGATTATTATTATTATTATTATTATTATTATTATTATTAGCACATTTATTTATCTTGGTCCAAATTAACAACATTAATCCCACATATGGAGAAGTGATGCATTGTACAATATTTGGGATACTAGCTATTTTTCATCTGCAGGTCGACCCAAACACACCTAATAGAGACTACATTCTGTTTTAGTAGGCTGTCCGCTTCTGTCAAGTCTCACTGCCTAGCCCAGACCAAGTCTTAACAGCAGTGTCTGAGATGGTGTGACTCCCAAGGGAATGATTTGTGTTTTGCTTGGGACTCACATAGAAGAATCTAAATGAAGTAGCCACTGACACTCAACTTCACAACAACCATCAACATGTATATTGATGTTTATGGCTTTATGATGATTTATGTCTAAAAGAACATTCCCTTTCCTAATGAATGTGTTGTTATGTTAATCCTTTCGTGGAATACTTTCGTCTCTGTCTAAAGACACGCATTGTTTATACAATCACGGTATGATCCGTAGATTATAATATCATAAGATGAATCGGCATTCTCTCCGTTACAAACCTCAGTTTACAACAATAGCTGCCGTTTTTGGCAAACTGCACCCAGCTGCGCTTTTACGTCCTGCCGATAACGGCCAGGCTATAACTCTAGGGGAGCCCCAGATGGCTTTGGACAGATTCATCACAGCCAGAACCCCAGGTCAGCCACAGGTAATCCATCAGGCGCTCGACTTAATCACCGGAGAGAAAGCAGTCGCTTCGACCTTCCCCCTGCTCAGTTCACCCTCTTCCCCCATCCCGTCTTACTGTCACTGTCAGAATTTATGGTGTGGTCCAAATGTGTAGTTTAGCGTGGGTTGGAGTCAGCTGGGTTTATGGACAGCTCACCCTGATCTCTGTGGATCAACAGCCTATACGTGCCTCTTGAAGGTAAAGCGAGACGTTTGCGTATATGTGTGTCTGCGTGTCCTACAGAGTGCTGTCATTTCTCCAGAAGGGCGACGTGTTGGTTATTGCAGACTTTCAACATCTGCCATTTCCCAGAAGCTGCTGTTAAAACTGCTTCAACTATGTTGCTGTACTGTATAATTAAATCAAACTTGGAACAAATATACACTATGCATATTTGTTGCAAGGCGGTTCCAACAAATAACACAGCAACTGGAAATTACAGCTCACTAGAGTAACCCATTACATGAAAAACCTCAATTACCATTTATTGCAAAACATTACGCAAACATTTCACAGGTGTGTCTCGGTGGCTGTGCTTGGGGGGGAGGGCTGTGTATATATATATATATATATGGGTTTGTGACCTCACCACCTGCATTGTAATGTGCCTTGTCAGCCTCTGGCCATTGAACAGGACAGTGCATGTGCAAACGTTTTAGAAGATTTTATGAGCATATTTTTGTGTTTTGCTCCATGAACAGTTTAATGGTGTTTGTTGTCATACCTGCATGCAACCGTTATCTGAACTCGATCACACAAATCCAACACTTCCTTTAATGCCTATAGGGTGCTCCCTCAGAAGCCCAAAAAATTGGACAAACATTGCGACAGCTTTGATATTTTTGTTTGATATTGTTGACCGCTCCAGGAACCATCACTTTATCGTGGTAGAGAGGTTTGTGAGTCCCTGTGAACTTGAGAGCTGTGTTGTCTGGAGCCTTGTGCTCCTGGTAGGGCCTCCCAAGGCAAGGTGGTCTCAGGGGAGGGGCCAGGCAAAGAATGGTTCACAAGACCCCTCATGGAAGAAAACGAGAGGAAGAGTTACCCTGCTCGGAGGAAGCCCGGGGTCCCCGTCTGGAGCCAGGCCCAGAGGGAGGGCTCGTTGACGAGTGCCTGGTGGCCGGGTTTGCCACAGAGCCCGGTCAGGCACAGCCCGAAGATGCAAAGTGGCACCCTCCTCTCCATCCTATGGGCCCATCAATGATGGAGATACCTGGAGAGGCGTGATTGGGAGGAACGGCCTCCCTGATCTAAACCCGAGTGGGTGTTTGTTATTAGACTTCTGTGCTAATCATGGATTGTCTATAATAAGCTCATAAGTGTACATGGTACCAGAGAACCTTAGGCCGAAGGTCGATGATAGATTTTGTAATCGTATCATCTAATCTGAGGCCGCATGTTCTGGGCACTCGGGTGAAGAGAGGGGCGGAGCTGTAAACTGATCACCAACTGGTGGTGAGGGGTCAAGGGGTGGGGGAAGACTCTGGACAGACCTGGTAAGCTCAAGCGGGTGGTGCGGGTGAACTGGGAACGTGTGGAGGAAGCCCCTGTCCGTGAGATCTTCAACTCACACCTCCGGCGGAGCTTTTCTGGCACCCCTGTGGAGGTAGGGGACATTGAACCTGAGTGGGCAATGTTCAAAGCCTCCATTGCTGAAGCAGCGGCAGAGAGCTGTGGCCTCAAGGTCTTAGGTGCCTCAAGGCGGTAACCCTCAAACATCGTGGTGGACACCGGTGGTCAGGGAAGCCGTCCAACTGAAGAAGCAGTCCTTCCGGGATATGTTATCCTGGAGGACTCCAGAGGGAGTTGCAAGGTACCAACAGGCCTGAAGGGCTGCAGCCTCGACCGTGAAAGATGCAAAGCATTGGGTGTGGGAGAAGTTCAGAGAAGACATGGAGAAGGACTTTCGGTCAGCACCAAGGTGTTTCTGGAAAACCATCCACCACCTCAGGAAGGGGAAATGGTGAACCATCCAAGCTGTGTACAGTAAGGATGGGACGCTGTTGACCTCATCTGAGGCGGTAATATCACGGTGGAAGGAACACTTTAAGGAACTCCTGAACTCGACTAACTCTATGGTAGAGGCAGAGTTGGAGGTATTCAGTGACAGGATATCAAGGCGTAGTCGTGGTGGGGAGGGATTGCAGTTCAGTGGCCTGCGAATCTCATCAATGCTCTTTGCAGATGATGTGGTTCTGATGGCATCATCGGTCTGTGACCTTTCGCACTCACTGGATTGGTTTGCATCCGATTGTGAAGCAACTGGGATGGGGATTAGCACATACAGTGAGGGTACATTGGAGTGGTAGATTGTATGGAGAATTGGAGCAGCGGGAGCAGTATTACAATCGCTTTACCGCACCGTATGTGACGAAATGTGACAAAACAAGAGCTGAGACAGAAGGCAAAGCTCTCGATCTACCGGGCAATTTTAGTTCCTAACCTCACCTATGGTCATGAAGGCTGGGTCGTGACCGAAAGAACAAGGTCGCGGGTACAAGCGGCCGAAATGGGTTTCCTCAGGAGTGTGGCTGGCGTCTCCCTTAGAGATAGGGTGAGAAGCTTGGCAATCTGAGAGGAGCTCAGAGTAGAGCCGCTGCTCCTTCACATTGAAAGGAGCCAGTTGAGGTGGCTCGGAGAAGACGCAGGACAGGAAAGATTATATCTCCACACTGGCCTGGGAACGCCTCGGGATCCCCCAGTCAGAGCTGGCTAATGTGGCTCGGGAAAGGGAAGATTGGGGTTCCTTGCTGGAACTGCTGCCCCCGGGACCCGACCTCGTATAATGGGTTGAGTATGGATGGATGGATTGTTTACAGTATAGAGCCAGGGCTGTGTAGAAGCGCCAGATTATTTGGTTTCAGCGTGCACACAGAATTGACAGCTGGCAGACCGTGAGAAGACATTTGCTAATCCTGACAAAAAGTGTGTTAGCTTACAATGACAGACCGCACCTTTAACCAAATGGGACTATGCCATCGGCAGTACGGTGTGTGATTCTAACGGATCTCCACAGCTTCTGGTCTGCACGGTGGAGTCCATGCAGATCCCCATCCTCTTACATACCATATTCATCAGCATGCAGGACTCTGGAGTAGTGGTTAATAATAATGGCCATTTCCTGGAAACAGCCATGGACTGTCTTGTGTATGGAGTCTGGCAGTCTGGGAATAAGCAACGTAGCGCAAACACACAGCTCACACACTCATCCATCTAGTCATCGAGGACCTCTGATCCATTCACCGAACAATCTAGCCCTTCTTCTTTTCCCTTCCCCTGTCCAGACATACTTTCTGTGGCATTCCGTCAGCCCTAAATGAAGATAAAGGAGAATACCAGGGCCCAGTTTATCTGTCAACATGGGACTATCTGAGGCCCTGGCACAGATTTCTGGATAATGTCAGCTTGAAGTAGTTTTCTCTCCCTCCACTGATTTCTGTTATCTTGCTCCACCAGGCGCAGTGCTGAGAAGACCTTGGAGCAATAATGATAAGCTGACACTGGATTGCAAGTTGCACGTTAAAGTGATATTGAGCCAGACAAACCCTTGACTTTATAGGTTATATACAGTATTTATATATATATATATATAATCTATATATATATATATATATATATTTATATATATTTAGATTATATATTCCACAAGAATGAATATAAGAAATATTCAGTTTGGTCGCTGTATTTAATGAACCAAATCTATCATTGCTATTTTTCTTAACCTTCATTGGGTTGATTTGTATCTCGTGGTCCAAGTCCCCCTTAAGGTCTTGTAGATTTAAGCAAGATATATTGGACCAAAGAATCTTGTGAAAACATACTGTACTGTAGTACCAGGAAATACTTGGACCAGTTATTTAAAGATATGTATATGTAGGCTGCAGTACATTATATATATTTATATTTTTGAGAAACCATGGAACCCAGCAGGACAAATATGCATTTGGTTGATTAAAGAGGTAAAGACGCAATGTAGCACTTCCATTTCAAGAACAATGGTTCTCTGTTTATCACAGCAGAAGGTCCAGTGTGAACATTCAACTAATGGCTCCAACACTGACATAGTTGTATAGTAGAGATCTTAAAGCACTAACAATAATGAATAGTCTTCTCAGATAGTGGAGGAAATATACAATTTGGACAAACAAGGTCACAATGCTACAAGGAAAAGCAACGGTAACATTATGGAACTAGCAAATAAATATAAAGGTGCCTTGATAACCTTTTCTAAAAGCTGATATGGGAGTTCATGTTAATAAAATGCAGATAGATTCAGATAGAGGTACATTTGTCATGTGCGCACATGAGTGTGTGTGTGTGTGCGTGTGCATGTGCGTGTGTGTATATGTGTGTATGTGTGTGCGTGTGTGTGCGTGTGTGTGTGTGTGTGCATGAAGTTTTCTCTTCACTCAGAAAAGGTCATGGCAAGTATGGTTCAAGGATCTTTATCCACCACCCGACATACACAGAGGCCTTATCAAAGAAACATATTGAAGGGCTGAGTAAGCCTCTTCAGAGAGGAAGAAAGACACAAGGTCTACGCTTTGAACTTGAGATAAGATGGCCTCCACATGTGTGCTTTCTGTATTTGTACCGACCCTTCAAAATGAAAGAAGGTGCTCCCATAGCAGCGCCGGTTCTCCTGAATGTTCCAGTCATCGTAATGGAACTTAACCACTTAAAGAGACCTCCCGTTTTAGACCCTGCTTGCTGTTTATGTTTTGAAACACATCCGCAAGCGGCTGTAAAGGGACGGCTGGAGAGATGATGGGCTTGCTTTGCTCAGAGTTTCAAACCAAAACAGGTTTTTTTTGCAACGCTGGTTTTAAAGCTTGACATCAAGAAGTGTCCCTTTAAATGTAACGAAAATATAGTTACATTCGTTAAAGATAATTAAAATGGGTAGATTGTGTTTACTGGCAGCGGGAACCACAGATTGCGTGCGAGCAGGTGCCTTGTCTAATAGGGTGCTTTGGATTCGTATCTGAACGGAGTAACATTAGGAGTTCATAGGGACATCATGATGACTGGAGGTAAATGGCATGGGGAAATACAAAGCTGGCAAAACACTTTGAGCTTCAGTTGAAAAGCATTTAGGCGCAGACAACAGTACAAATCGAAAAAATAATTGCTCAAAAAAGGCCATGACTCCACATAAAAATCACCTCCCCCTTTATTATGAGGACACTTCAATTCATACTGTGTGTAATGCAGATGTTATACCCGTCTTTTCCAGCTGCAGATGTTAGGGATATCAAGCAGATGATCCCTCCACAATAAAGCCTTGACGGTTTACATAGGAGTCTTTCTGCAGAGGGGTTGGCTTGATTTTCCCCATCAGTCCACCGGGAGTGGGGTTAGTGGAGAATGTATGTGTGTTGTGGTGTGTTTTGTGGTGTGTGACAGCCTGACTTACACATCTCTGTCCCACCCTCTCTACCTGACAAGGGCAGCTGCCGTTCACACCAGAACGGCTTCATCCTCTCCAACAACATTCCCCTGCTCTCAGCGTTTCTGTCAACACTCAATATGACGTTCTAATTTTACCCGAGCTGCTGCGTTTACTTGCCCTATACGTTACAGTACACGCATGCCTGCTGTATACGTGTTGGCACAAGTATATGTAGATCGATACGCTGCAACTAACCACACTGCACACAAACGCTGATACACAATTGCCTTGTAGGTTGTGTGTGTGTGTGTGTGTGTGTGTGTGTGTGAGTGTACACAAACGCAGATACAGAATTGCCTTGTAGGTTGTGTGTGTGTATGTGTGTGTGTGTGTGTGTGTGTATATATATGCGTGTGGGATGGGAGGCCTACCATATAGTAAATATAATACATGATGAATGAATTATATTGTATGATATGTTGTATTAAATCAAACATTCACTCCAATTATTTTGGAGTCAACACTCTAGGAAAAAAACAGACATTCTCGATTGCATAACAACATAAACATCTTATCAATTATTATCAATTCATAATAATATTGAGTAGCATAAAATGAACTAATATCTGAACTTCACTTAAGACTATTAATAACAACGGCTAATTTAGCTATAATTCTTTTGGCATATTTGACAGCAATTATTAACCATCCTTATCCAATCCCAAAACAGATTTGCCTGCTTATACAAAAAGATAAGGAGGAACTGTCATGGTTTATATCACTGTATAATATTCTAACGTAAAAATGAGTCTGCTATATTTATAACATACCTGAAGGAATTAGTGGGGTCAGATGTTTATGATTTTCAGTCTAGCGTGGATTTGTAAAGGACCGTTAATTCAAAGACAAACACATTTATGTAGACAGACTACCGTACAGTCCACACAGCAGCTTTGCATACATTCAGACAAGGCCAGACCAGATGGGACTCATTTAGGAAGGGAACTTCTGGCATCGATTGCGAGGCTGGTTTTGATGTTCTGATAGCCATGGCGCAGATTTTTGTCAAGATGAGAATATTCCATCACTAGCCTGTTGTTGCCACTACCCATTAAAGAACATTCCATTCTTCCATTTCTAAAGGTGAATGGTGGTGATGGTTTCCCATAAATCTAAAAAGAACAGTTGTCCAATCGAGTTTACTGTAATGACTTCAAAGAACATTGATTGTGTGCCAAGGCATTCCGAGATGTTGCAGGAAAAATCATGAAATCTCTACACAGGCATTAGTATTATCTGAGAATGTATTTTTTGTCAAAGGCAATTATTGAATCTACATCATTCTGTCCAATACCCATAAAAATTAAATGCCATTTAAATGGCATTTGGTATTTTTTATAATCACTTATTAAAGCTACACTATAATGTCGACCAGCTTTTAATGGCAAGATATTTCAGTAATTGCATTCCATTTCAATAGCATAAATCCAATAAAGTCCAATAAACTTACAGTGGACCCGTTTGACTTTAATTGACATATTTCTGTCATCTCTGCCCTGCTTGGACAACATCAGGACGCAAAGCCAATGATGGGGACACTTGGTGTACAGTGGGGACTAGCAGAAGGTTCAGTTCAAAGCTGCTTTCTTTAGCAGTCCATCATCACATATACAGTATGAGAGTTCAGGGCAATGCTGTTCCCTCAGGGGTTTTCTTCATCTTGAGGAGGAACAGCGTTTGTATAGAATTGTGACCCTCATTTACAGTTATTCAAATAAGCAGTTTGGCA
>JAODUG010082232.1:0-12605 GCA_027564795.1 Aphredoderus sayanus
ACAGACAGAGAGAGAGAGAGAGAGAGAGAGAGAGAGAGAGAGAGAGAGAGAGAGATTTCTTTTCTTCCGGAACGTTTAGAATATTGCCTTTAAAGAGCCTCCACCGGTTCGGGCGGGTCTGTTCAGGTAATTGAAGTCGCCGAGGCTTTTTGTCATCTCGGCATAATTTCTCTATCATAGCGCGGCGCACCAGTCGATATGCTGGCCGCCGGCTGGTGGATGGTTACATCTCGGGGCCGCGCACCGCCGAAGACACATGGCTTTGTTTCCTAAGCAGATGGATGGCAGACATAGCACCTCTGCTCCACGCAGCAGCTTCGCCATAGCAGGATTTATAGTCAAGACTGCTGGCATGGTCCGCCGGCCACAAAATAATGTCTCACTTGCCGACGCGAAATGTAGCCGCATTAGCATTCATCGTACTCAGGGTGGGTTAAGCTGTTCCCTTTGGGGGACAGGAGTCTATACCTGTTGTGGCATTATTGTAGTCAACATCCAGCAATGGGTGTAAAACACGCATTAGCATACTGTATTCACGTAGTGTTGCGCAAATCATGGCACATTTCAGTCAGAAAAGCAGGCACAGCCCCCGAAAACAGATTCCGTGTTTTTAGACCTATTTTAAACAGTGCAACTCAACGTAATCTTTTATATAATATATTTTTTGTCTACTGTATATGTCTTATTATGCTAATAAAAGAGCCGTTTGTAGTTTCAGAAGCTGTGAACCAACAGGCCTACTTTGGAGTCTGTGCGTCATTTTAAAGTGTAGCCTCAACGTCAGCCCCCCGGGTGGTGTGAAGCCCCCTCTGCCAAACAAATGATCAGGCTGTAAAAATAGCCCCACTGACCCCTTCCCTCTCCCGTCTGTTTTGCTCTCTTGGCAGTGCGCGCCCGGAGTTATGAAGACAGATAAGAGGTGCCTTGGAACAAGGCATACATCCTCACTCTTAGTAGTAAGGGTGTGTTCTAAGCCTTCCTCCAGGGCGCTTCATTAATAATCACCCACCAGACAAAGTCCTGCTTGTGTGTGCTCGCATTAGACGCCAGGTGTGCTTTATACTAACTAAGCAATGGATTTCCATTTAGACAGCACATTACTTCCCTTGTCAGACTGAGTATTCATTTAATTAGAAAGCTTCCTCTCACCGCCTTCCACTAGAGCAGTGGAGAAAATGCATTGTCTCAGGGCTTTTTCAGAACAGAAAAAAAAGCCCTCCCATAGCTGGTTGTATAATTACCCGACGCTGTAATTACACAGTGGGGTGCCAGAGGGATTGTCTCTGTGATTCCTGTTGTAAAATTGGGGACTTTGTCACACTTCTTATCTGAGACTGATTTCCCACTCCTCGTCTCACATTTTACGCCTGCCATGTCCATATTCCTTTATTCATAACTCTTCTGACATTGAGGTGAGGAGTGGTTTGTGCCCCCGTTCCTTTCTGCGTATGTGTGTGTGAGCGAATGCTTGAAAACATAAGCTAGCACTCTGCTAGCTGAGGAACAAACAGATGTTCTGGGTGTACTGTGTTTACTGTTCTATTAGTAAAAGATCCAAGTGTGTGTGTGTGTGTGTGTGTGTGTGTGTGTGTGTGTGTGTGTGTGTGTGTGTGTGTGTGTGTGTGTACATTTGCATTATCCTTAGCCGAGGCTGCATTATCTTAAGGAACAGTGTCTCACCTGGGCAGGGGGTGATGTTACACTCCTGGTACTCCTGCAGGGGCCCCACGCAGGCCTGGCCCCCGTACTTGGGCTCCGGGCTGGTGCAGGCCCTCTTGCGGCTGCGGATGCCGCGGCTGCAGTCCCTGCTGCACTGGGACCAGGAGCTCCAGGCCGACCAACCGCCGTTCACAGCATGACCCGAGATTCTGCCCAGGCGAAGTACCTCACCTGTGGGGGGCAGTCGGCACAGGCGCCTGGGGTCAGAATGAAGCTTGGGGCAATCATACATGTAATACACATAATGCATGTGTCAAACAGAGTATGATAATAAGGTTAACCCTCCCGTTGTCCTTATTATATTGTATTATGCCACCAGATGGCGCTACCTGATTGTGTCTTATTGTGAAGACTCCTTTATTGTCAGTGCTGTGTGTATTTATTTATTACATTTCTTTATGTAATTTGTTTGTTTTTTTGTGCTTTTTAGTTTTAACCCTCCTGTTGTCCTCGGGTTTCAAACACACTACCTTGTTGTGCTAGCAGTGCACATCATATGTGTGTGTAAGCTGTAGAGTTAGGATCGGCGCCCTCTATCTGCCACAATGAGCTAGTGCGTTGGGTCAGTTTGACCCGGAGGACACCAGCAGGGTTAAAGATACACTGCTGCTCAATTGCATTGTATAGAGTCCCAAATTGTGTGGAAGGATGGAGGGGCAGGAGTACAAATAATTTGTTTGCCTTTAAATCAAAGGCAAAACAATAGATTAACAGACAAACATCGCACAGACAAACCCCAAGATAGGCCTAGAGAAGACCCGTCAGGCTGACAGGTAAATATAGATGGATCGATAGATAGATAGGTTCTGTGGATCGATACATACAGTACTGTGTGCTGACAGAGCGGTGAATGGATAGACGGATGAACACAGGAGACGTAATCCATCTCTGCATTTGTCATTATCAAATAAGGGATTTAGCGGCATGTCGCACCAACACACAAGAGCCCTCGCTAATCAAAACGCTATCGGCTGACTGAGCTGTGCTCTCTCCACTGGAACGCGAGTAAGGGAGGCTTCATCGAGAAATACGAGAGTGTAATTTCTAGCAAACCACAATTACTGCATGCATTAATCAGGGCCTCGCTCAGACAGACAGAGAGCGAGAGAAATAGAGAGAGAGAGAGACGGAGAGAGAGAGAGAGAGAGAGAGAGAGAGAGAGAGAGAGAGAGAGAGAGAGAGAGGGTAAGAACCAGCCTCTGGTCCTTTTTGAATCAAAATAATGATCTCATCTGTTTTAGTGAGTGATGATCGTCTCCAGTGAAGCACCAGCCCCAGTTCAAAACTCCCTCTCTCCACTGATAATTCACTTATTCAACAAACTGGGCTATTATCCACTTTAGCAGATTACGAAGGAAGCCTTGATTTGTCTCTGTGTTCCTGCCTCCTGCCACTTGGTCTCGTCCTTATGCCGTCTGTCCTTGTTTTCCACTCTTTCATATCAAGCAAACAGAGGACAGTCAACTTCTCTGTTGTGTGTGCAAACAAGAAAAGCTTAGAGCGTCCAGAATCGGCCCCTAACCGCAATGCCACCTGAGGGCAACTACTCTCCTTCCTAGCTATCCTCCTCTTGTTGTGATTAATGCTTTGTTCTGACTGCGCCCAATCGGTTGCCGTCTAACCTTCCATTCGTCGCTGTCTAGTTCTCTGTCCCAGTCTTCCCCCCGCTGGCCTCGTTGTTTTGTCAATGGGCTCTTTCCACTGACAGCTATTGTGACAGGGCCTGCTTTGTATTCTCCGCGCTGGCCTCAGTGAGAGGACAGTGTGTTTACCTAGCGCAGAGCCTTGACCTCTTCATAACTACAGGCAACCTTGGCAGTGAAACGCGGCGATTCACCCCGGCACTGAGCTGGCACGGGCACTGACAGGACTGCCGGGGCCCCGGCTCTTTATTGATTCTGAGCAGGCAGTGGCACGGACAGCCCCGCATTGCCACAGTGACCTGTACTCTTTATCAAGCCCACTTTGTCCCAGGAGATTCTACCGCTAGCATCTTCTCCAAAGGCAATAGGGTGATGTATAATCTCTGACGCACCAGCCCACGCACGCCCCTCCCCCCACAGACACACACACGCGCGCACGCACACACGCACGCGTACACAAACGCACACACGCGCGCGCAACACTTTGCTGGCTTAAGTCTCTCCCTGTGACTCCTCTGATGTACTGCGTGTATTGTTAATGCTGCTTCACCGAGGCTGGCCTCCCGTCGGCAAAACAAACAGCGTGGTGCCCTCCTTCTTAAATAGGTAGAGAGTGGCGCTATCGATCGGCGGAGGAGCCGTGCGCAGGCAGAGAGCATTAAATCCTCGCTCGCCCAATGAGCCCTGAGCTGAGCCCTGACTAAGAAAGCCACAATGCTGTTCCCGCTTGTCGGCGCAAACTGCAAACAAACTACTGTAGAACATAAACCAGAGGTGTGTGTGTGTGTGCATGTACTGTAGGCGTGCGTGTCCGTGTGCGTAGTGTGAAGGAGGTTGGGTGGGGATTTTGAAATACAGGATCAGGAAATTTTGATGAGCTTGCACAGAGATGCAATCCCCCCGCAATACAGTGTAAAGCACATGTGAAGACAGCCTGACAATGCAAAGGAAGGAGAGAGAGAGTGAGAGACAGAGAGAGAGAGAGAGTGAGAGAGAGAGAGAGAGAACCCTGGGAATCAATCCTGTTCAAAGGCAGGGCATAGAGATGTGCCACGTCATATGCTCTTCACAGTGAACGTTTCAGTGACACCAGAACACACTACACATGAGAGAGAGAGAGAGAGAGAGAGAGAGAGAGAGAGAGAGAGAAAAGAGAGTTCCTACACTCTGTCCTAGATTCCCAACAGCATCTCTTGTCAGTTTTCTAAACTAAAATAAACCCATTTAACATAGCAATTACCATCAGTGAAAATGTACCCATAATGCCCTACTACTCCAGTCACAGTAGAGCGATATATGTGGATTTCTTTGAATTTCACAGAACTTTTCTTGTAAAGCAAATTACAATTCTGCATCCTGTGTGCTAGCTCAATTCTAATTATCTTCAAATGCATGAATTGAATTGCAGTTTGAGAGGCATCAATTCTATTTATTTATTTACAACCCTGTCTAGGTTAGTTTGTGGAAATGTTCTTGTGTGCGTGCCTGTGTGTGTGTGGGTGTGTGTGTGTGTGGGTGTGTGTGTGCGCACGCATGTGCACACATCCTACAGTAATACATGAATTTATTATTCCTATAAAAAGAGGGAATTTGGAGGGATTACAGTGCAGAGATGTGCCACCTTTCTATGATGTCATGGGGTTTGCCCCACTTTTCCTGACACGTTCCCTGTATAATAATATATCAGGAAAGCTCTTACTAAACATTAGTAAGAAGGCAATTAAATCTAAACGGAACAAGGACTCAGAGAGAGTGCTTGCGCGCACACACATGCAGTAACACAAGCACACGCACTCACACAAACACACACACAATCCAGCAGTTACACATATTCATAGAGTATATGCACAGATTAATGGGAACCTACACACACACCTACACAAACAGAAGTAGAAAACATAGACACTGTTTCCTCTCCTTGATGTTAATTTGACACAAGGCCCATGAACTTTGCCATGTTTTTCATATAATAAAAGATTTGAACTTTTCAAATATGTAGCCTCTGGCGAAATTCTGTCATCCTAATGCCAACTGTGATTGCAGAGAGACTTATTGAATAGAAGCCATTCTGAAACCGTGAAATATAACTGCAAAAAAACAAATGCAGCAATAAAACAATTAAGAAAACCTCAAAGGCTTTCCTAAAAGATTTTATGTCAGCTTGTAACAGAGAGATTGGCAGACCCCCGACGCGGGCTTCGTAACTCCACATCGTCATGGATGCATCGATTTGTTCCACAGGTGACCTTTATTTCCGAACACTTCTCGACGGGGAGAGCGAGCGAGAAGGCGAGACGGAGAACGCGGTAGACAGAGATACAGTGAGAAAAGAAATGGTTTCATCTGCGGAGAATAGAGGAGGCATTACACAGAGGAACCACAAGACAATATTAGAATCACCCCCCCACCCTCCCTTTGTCATCCGTCAGAGTCATCATTGCCGTCTTGTCGACGCCACACTGTTGGCCAGCGACGTCTGAGAAAGAAGGATCTAATCTCTCTGCCGGTGAGAGGGGCCCTGGCCTTGCACCCACATCAGCTGAAGGGAAACATATCATGAGCTGACAGGCCACTGTTTCTTCCCGGGAGGAATGAAGCCATCACTCACCGCCTCGAGCCAGCGAAAATTACAGTGGACCAACCGTCCCCTGAAAATGCCTTTAATCATTCTGCCGCTCTTCTCTTTTCTCTCATCTTTTTGTTTCATGCAAATGGAATGGAAAATAAACCTATAATATATGTCTGTCTTGAAAAGTGCTGGTATTATAAAAAAAAAACAAAAAAAAAAAAACAGCAGATACAAAAACTTGTTTTTGCTAAGGCGAAACACTGCAGGACGGTTGACAGATTAACTAATTATGGAAAAGGAGAAAAAAAAAACGTCTTGGATTAGAATCATGCTTGTGACACGTTATATGATCGAAAGGCAGAATGGTGAGAAGATTATAAGACAAATGAAGGTCCGTACATGGCAAGAAAGATCTTTAAATCATTGCAAATGTTAAGTAATTAACTCATGACAATCATTAAGTCATGACCACTAGCACGTAACGCTTTAGTATGTTATAGAAGCTCATCTTAATGCTTGACTACATCAAATATGCTTAATGCACGCCTCTATTAACGAAGACCAATAGAGATAAAAAGAGAAGTTAATAAAAAAAGAAAGAAGAAATCAGAAAGAAAAGAAAGAAAGGATAAAACGCCTAGAATCTTCCCTGTATTAATACATCTGTTTACACTGATTCAGTCCCGCCATTGAAAAAGGATTAACCTTCCCCATATCTCTGCACACAGACAAGACATCTGGCTCCGTGTCAATACTGTAGACCGCGCCTGAATGAAACCCAAATTATCAAATGTCAGCTGCTTCTGATGGCTCCTGCTAGAAACACGGTGACATTCTGCCCAGCACAGAGATGCACAAGAGCCTGAATGAGAACCTGAGAAACGCGCCTCTTATCGGAGATGGCCATCAATGCGGCTCAATACATAGCAGGGGGGAGAGTCTGGTGTATGCTTTAAAGAATGAGGGCAAAAGAAGAATATGTTGCTGCCAAAAAGTGCCCTCAATTACCATCACCTTTATGGTGTTGTTGAATTTCCTATAGGGCATAGGTAGAGGGCTGTTTGTAGGGCTACTGTATGTGTGTGGCAATTCATCTCTCTAAAAAGGAACAAGAGGCATTGCCTTGGTCACAATGCACAAGGAGGGATCCACAATCCCTGTGCATTTTAGGATTTTCATTTTGTGCGGGCGTGTGACCGCTGTGCGGCAACTGGTCAACAATGTCACATGTTTTTTAAATGGATCACATAACGTGTGCGTTGTTTGGGGCATGTTAGCTGTGCTGAGCCAAATGTATCAGCACAGACTGACTGCAACAAGTAGCAATAGAAAAATAACACTCAAGAAAAGGTTACAAAAATGTACACATAAAAGAATGCATTTTTATGTGTTGCCAATGTGTCGCAGAGAATATACTGGCATTTGCTTGCAGGTTCACAGTGGACAGTAAACCATTGGCTTTAGCTTTCACACACCCACACACACAGCATATAACACCTACTAAGACACACACACAAATCTACAGTACCATATGGCAGCCCTTTTTATTACCACTGTCTTAGAAAAGCCGTAGTGGCTCTCTAATCGATAGTGAGCTGCCTAGAGCAAACAGTAAATCTTTATTGGGTGGCAGATCATTCCTTCAGGGTACTCATCATCTCAAGGGAGTTCTCGGGGGTCTTTTGGCCCCTTTAATGTGTGTCAATACACACCATCGGTGAGGTGGCAATTACCCTGCAATGGCCCCTCGCTTTGGCAAAGGTTAGCAGTGTCCCTGGGACCAACGGCACTCTCTGTGCACACGCTCACACCAGCACACGCATGTAAACACACACATCCCACGCATACTCACTTGTGTGCTCTGTCAATGGACAGCAAGTATGTTTGGCGGTTGAAATGAAGACATGTCATCTGCGGGCCTGTATAATATGTGAGATTCATTCACAATTCTTTTTTTTTTTACTCACAATGCCCAGAGCCAATGTGGGCAGGCAATATACTGTAGACGGAAGGAAGAAAGTGCGGCAAAACATTTAATTAAATATTAATAACTTAATAAGTGGTTATCTTTACAATCTGCGGGTAGCACTGTTTTAAAAGAACTAACTTCAAAGGCTGTTTACCATGAAGTCTGGAATGATATTCTTTTATTCCATATTTTTGGATTCAGATTTTGGTTAATAATATTAAATGTGTTAAAAGTGTGTGTTAAAAGTGTTTGATCTATACTTAAACAGTGTATAATGCAGCTTTCACCTATGTATAGTGTGGTAACATTATACACCATACATTAATGGAAAGATAACCCTGTATTATTAAACTTAAACGAGGAGCTTATATGACCCACAGTGAAGGGATCTGTGTGGGTTTTATATTACCCTGTGTCTAACTATAGGCAAGTCCCTCCCCAACAAAGGCTTGGCTCTTTGTGAAATTCACTGGTGGTGAACATTGTCATCTTCCCCCGAAACAGTTCAATTAACACCACAGCTCATCATACATCTATCATTAGGCTTCTGGTGGAAATCTCTAATGAAACACGTTGTCGCTGTGATCTCACCCTGCTAATCAAGTGTGGCGGATCAATTCATTTTTTTAACGGGCAGAATGTTGAGTTGGGTGTCGTGTCTCTTGTGGTGGGGACTATAAGGCTTTTGACTGTTTGGTGAGAATATATGAGTGAAATCTTCATGGATGCATACCAGAAATACAGTACAAAGTGTGGAACGCGGAAGTTGTCTTTTGTGACCCCAGGTAACAGAAAAGCGGACAAAGACAAATGCCACGCGGATATATAAGATATAGGTATATAGAGTAGAACAGAATCATAAAAAAGGCAAAAAAGGATGGAAACATCAATAGAATGAGAGCAGATATTGTGAGTAAGTGTTAAGGCTAGTTAAGACCACCCAGATGTAGGGAAGAACCCATGGCGGCAGCGCAGAGCAAATTAACCAGACACTGGCACTTAAGTCTAAAATAAAAATTGCTTCCTTTCCCTCTGGGGCTTTGAGCAGCTCTATAAACAAAGTTTTAACTGCTACATCTGTATCCAGACACTTTATTGCAGTGTTGTGCCTACCCCCCTGTATGAAACCTCCCGTTTGACAACATAAACAACTTGTCAATTAGCGGCCTGTTTGTACAAGCATTTGCAGCCTTTAATTCACTAAGGGTGTGGCGGACAGAGACGGAATGGTGCATCAACCAGGGTGAAAGGGAGAGGCTGGAGAACTGGGACAACGGTAAGCCTGTTTGTTCATTAGCGCATGTGTGTGTGTGTGTGTGTGTGTGTACCCGAGAACAACAGAAGGGCAACAGTAGAATGCTAATGCAACCAATGCTAACGCGTCTGCATGTATGAGTGTATGTTTGTGAGAGATAGAAAGCAAGAGAGCAGGAGTGAGGGAGAGAGAGAGAGAGAGAGAGAGAGAGAGAGAGAGAGAGAGAGAGAAAAAAAAAAACACACACGACAGCGATTCCCACCGGTCTCTCTCTCACCAACGGTGGAGCAGCCCGTGGAGCCATCGCTGGAGCAGTAGCGCATCTCGATTCTCTGCCGGCCCACCTCCAGCTGGCCGGGGTCCGGCACCCGGGCCTTGCAGGTGTAGCGGAAGCGCTGCTCGTAGTGGCCGCCGTTGTCGGATATGTTGACGGGGGTCCACGGGGTCCAGGGGGTGGTCTTCTTCAGGTCAGGGCAGGGCAGGTTGTTGCATGACTGATACTCCTGTAGACACAGAAGAATAGTATACATACAGTACCACAGAATAAAGGCAAAATCACAAATGCATGAAGGTACCATTGGACTAAAGCTTTGTAAGGTTTAACACATGTTCCTTGGCCTCGACTTTCCTTTTTTCAAACATTCATGAGAATGTCTTCAGTGTGTATACACAGGGCACAGTCCAATGTATGCCAATTATACACTGGTAAAATACAGACCTTGAAAATATCACTGAAAAGCCAATAATGTACGTTTTATAAAAGCTCCTGCATTCTGTTGAAAGCCCTCTCGGATACAACTGCCATAGTTCCAGGCGTGTCAGACTGCCTTGTGCTCCCTAAAGTGGTAGTTCCAGGCTGGTGTCTATCCAGCCCTCCCAGACTGCCCTGACACAGTCTGACAGGCTGCCGGCACACACTGAATAGGATATATTCCCATTAGGCCACTTGCTGAACATGGTAAGAGGCAAACAAGGCAGGCAGAAAAGGTCATTGATCAAGTTTAATTTAGAACCAAGGGGAAGAAAGGATCTAGGGGATAGAGGGAGGGGGTGAGAGACCGCAGGAGAACAAGCTGCAATAATAGAAAGGGAAAATAGAATGCATACAGGTAAGCGCTCTGCTTCATCTTGAACTCGCCTCTGAAAATCTAAATCAGGGAACGCGGCAGCGAGCCTCTTAGGGCCTGGGACGTGAGTCGCTTTACAGCCACCCACAGTGTGTGAGTTGGCAGTTTAGGCCCCTGCGTTTGATTGACATCTCCCTGGCTTTGTTGCCACTAGGCTGGGACAACCGAAGTCATGTCTTTGTTATTCTTTATTTGGAGTTTGCTACAGTGTGCTGCATAGCTCCACCTGACGTCAACCTCAGGAGCGGTCTAATGAAATGTATCAAAACACCAATGTAGGCGAGGGCTTTAACAAGCACATACAATACTTCCGTTTAGGAATATTTACGTTTCACGTATTATTTTTGAGTTTCAGCAAAACGCACTTTCCACAATTCTGTATTAGATGACACACTAGGAGACTAATGGGCGCTGAAGTACTGTATGTCTGACCCCTTTTTGTGCAAAGCTAAATCAATTAGGTAATTACATCTGGAGCTCGGGACATCCTAACACACGCGAGGGGAACATGAGATGGCTGCCATTCTCCTGGCCACTTGCTTATTTATGCTGAATATGCCTTTAGTGACTGCCAGTCCTTGACAAAATAAGATAAGACTTCCGCTGGCCCATCCATCAGCCTGTCACAGGGGACCGCTGGCCGATCCCGCTAAGCAGGTGCCAGCTAGGGAGTTGTATGTGCTTCTAGTTCGCACAAGCAACGGATTTATTTTTCTGGCTTCCCTTGTCTTGTTTAACACGAAACAAAAGCCTTAGCGCCTTTCAGCTCCAATCAGCCATTCTATATTAAATATAATATAATATAATATAGAATGTCTGATAATAGTATATATTTTATATTATACTATATTTACATGTTATAATAAAAAATAGTTTATAATAAAGAATAGAGTTGTTTCACCTTCTGCGACTTCACCGAATTTAGTGTTTTAAAAACATGATGATCAAACTAAAACAACAAACAAGAAAAGAAAAGAAATTGAAAGAAAATTGTTAAGCGTGGCAAATAGTCAATGTTTGGACGGCGTTTCAACATTCATTCATCAATTTCTCATTCCCGCCATGTTGGGTTGCTTCACTTCCTCCTAATCTCCAGTGTGTGTAAGTCCACATCCCTTATCTGTCTCCCACCCCCACCCACCCACCCCTCCATCTCCTGTTTTTCCATCCATCGCTCTCTCCCTGTCTCTATTCAGTGGGGTCCAAGGTTAAAAACACTGGGAGGGTACAGATTGTGTTACGGCCTGTGATGAATGAGGGTGTCAGCTCTGCTCGGCTTCCTGGCTCTCTCCGCCTAGCTCAGTAATCATCACCGGGCATTAATATTTAACATCATTAAGCGACAAGGAGGGACCCGCCCACCCCTGCCCCCACCCCCTCCACACGGCAACTACCAGCCAGTAGAAAAGCCCGATGTAATGGGAAGCCGATGAGCACGGACGTAAACAGGAAGTAATCACTGGGTGTTTGTGTGGTTGTAAGTTGTTGATGGTGGCCAAACATGGTGTATATTTAATGAGGCTCGTCTGGTAAGTGTTTTCCCCGCCGTCCTCTCGGCGGATTAGTAGCGATGCTGAGCGATAAGGGGATAATTACCAGGTTTATGTCAGAAAAACCTCAGTCAAGGTCTCCAAAGGCACCCAGCTCAACCGCCCCCCATTAGAAGCAGCTTACAGCAAGGTGAGTGGTGTGTACGTACTGTACTGCACAGTGCACACATAATTAAAATGCCCCATTGTGCCCATGGACAGCTGTGTCTTGGCCTACAAGCATGTGGACAAATGTCTGAATGCACCCCTGCTGTGGGACTTTTTTTATTGTCACAGCATACTATTAAAAACTTTAGAATTAATTTTTAAAGTCGAGTGGATAGATGTTTTTTGAAGTGAAATAGAAAGTCGTTTTTTAAATATCTCCGCATGTGAATGACACCCCTGGCTTGAAAAACACTCCCCTTTACTTTGGTGTGTCCATTTTTATTAGAAAGTTATGAATTATGCATTAGAAGTCAACCGGGGATGTGGACTACACCGACAATAAGACAGCAGCCTCTATAAACCAGTATATTGAAAAAAATCCCTAGCATCAAGGCAGGCGCACACAGACATAATGAAATAGGCCCTCTCATGAATTTCATTGTGCCAGAGCTGCGAATGTGCCACTTGTTCTACACACTATAGAGGCCTGAAGGAAACAAAGACCTACCTGAAATACATCCTGATTCACCTCTGAGATATTTAGGCCAAGGAAGTCTTACTGAAAGACATTATTACATTTTCCACTCTATTCCTTTTTGGCTAAGGTAACAACGTTAACAACAAAA
>JAODUG010082253.1:0-12604 GCA_027564795.1 Aphredoderus sayanus
AGAGAGAGAGAGAGAGAGAGAGAGAGAGAGAGAGAGAGAGAGAGAGAGAGAGAGAGAGAGAGAGAGAGAGAGTGAGTTTTTCTGACGCAGATGAACAGCTCCTTTATATTCCCTGCAGGCGGCTGACAGTCCTGAAGTACCAACTGGGCTAAGTTGCCTTCCTACCTAGCCCTGACCCTACTGATGATATAAATAGGACACAGCTGACTTCATTAACAGTACCTCAGTTGGCTGCCTGCTGCAATCTATCTAACAAAATAAATAAACTCACTTTTATGCAGGTATTATAATTATATCAATGGAGTCCTTGATGTAGTCTTATTATGATTTAATAACCTGTTACAACAAATCCATTGCCATCCAGCAGTAGAATACATTTTCTGGCCCTGGCCTGAATGCATTTGTATTTAAGGAGGCACTAATTAAACTTGTATTACCAAAGAGTTACATAGAGAAATGTCTCGAAGAAATAATTAAAGAATAAAATATGGTCTAAAATGTGTGACTACGTTGTAACAAACAAATTGATTTTTGTGTACACACCTTTTATTTATAGTTCCATTGTACATATATAAGCGCGTGTATGTACCATGTACACACACACACACACACACACACACACACACACATGGACTGACAGTGCACCTCTCTCATGCTGGAGACCCTTCTCTTCCTATCCTTCGTTTCCTCCCTCATCTCTCTTATCTCCTCATCCTCCCCCTCATCCTCCTGCCAGACTTCCTCCTCTCTGCGCTTCTTCCCCAAACGTGGGAGGGCGGTGAGGTGCGCACATTGTTTCCACAGTGATGAGAGGTCAGGGTGGAGGAGGGCTGTGGCGGGGTCAAAGGAAAGACAATGAAGGCTTCCATGACATTTAACAGTTCAGTGCCTGAATCATTTATCAAAAGGATTGAGTGAAAAAAAACTTAGCGGCTCATGTACTTTTCTTTTTGCATATTATATTAGAAAGGCAAGAATTAAATGTAGTAATGGATACTGACAGCTAGAGGGCACAATGAGGAGTTGACCAGCGTCAGAAGCCTGTGTGATGGAAGTAAGGTCCAGCAACACAGCACTCTGAGAATATGGACAGGACATATTAGGAAAACATATTTTTAAATTAGATATTGATGCAACAATTCTTGTTAGCCAAGACATACTGCACATATAACTATGATAAAAAAAGAAAGAAAGAGACAGAAAGGGAACTAACTATAAATGACCACTGTGCCAGTGGTCTTACAAAGAGGCAAGAGAAGTTGGATTAAGAGTTTAATTAACCAACACATTGATGAATAAGGGACCTTGATGTTGCAAATTCAATTACAAGAAGTCAATGAGTGAACCAATCGATTGGTCTCTGCAAGCCTCTCTTAAGCTTAAGTCCTGTATGTATGTTTATCACATTTCTAACCTAAAATCCACAATAACCAGACTGATATATCTGCTGTTTTTTTTATATTGTTTCATTTTAACCAAATTACATACTGAGAAAAGTGTATGTGTATTCCTATACCAGAGCAATGGTCTCAATCAGGGGGTCTTCAATCTGCTCTTTCATGGCCTCATCAGTGATCTGGACCTTGGGGTCTGCAAAGATCAGCTGACGTCTGCGTCGACGTTTCCTCTTAGGATGCTCATCCACCAGAGGGAGAGAGACACAGTTTGTCCATTTAAGAACACTACAGCACTGTAGTACAGTATGTACAGAGCAGAGCAGCATCAAAGTAAGGTTGCTCAGTGCCAGTACCTACAGTATACATGGCCATGGGCTGCCTATTAAATAAGCATGCAGCACATTGAACTGTGTTGTGTAGCCCAGAAACATGCTGGGCCATGTGCCCTATATTTACCTCTCCAGTGGGGCTCTCCGGTGCCCGCTCGCTCTCACTTCCTGTGCCTGAAGGTGGAGCGGGCATGGCAACCTCTGGTGGGGGGGTCATCTCCACGGAGATGGTTGCTAGGGGAACCTCCACGGGCTGACCTGTTGCGTCATCCAGCAGCCAGACGGTCTCCCGTTCTGTCCCCAGCGCACTCTCTTTCAATCTGGCGCGCACACACAACGTAAATGACTCATGTTAGGAGAAGAGCTAGATAGCTCATCTCATCATCCTCTCATCATTTCCAGCCCTATCTCCCGATGTCATGATGACAACGCCCAGTGTAATATTTCTGCAGAACAAGTATATACGAAGAGTTTAGCGCCCGAGTGGAATAGAGGGGCCAGCGTGGGGTCAGGGTCCACATGACCTACTGGTCAACGGAGGTCATCGCTCCTTCAAGCTCCCTCGTCTGCTCCTTGTCAAGCTGCCTCTCCACCTCGCGTTCACCCTCATCTGCCACACACACACACACACACATTTATACAAACCACCAAAATGTCCGCCACAGCTCAGTGTTTAAGTTTGATCCACTACTGTCATAATAACATACATTTAGGAATGCAAATAATACTAATACCACTGAATATGCACAGACAGCAGATAGACAGCGATATGAAGACAAACCCCAATCTAAGTGGTCTTGTTGGTTCATCAGGAAGTCAATGTCAGTAGCTGTAGCTTCAGGCAGATCGGTTCCTTCAAAACACTGACACCGTATGAGACAGGAAGGAGACGTGCCAAAGACATGACTGTCATGTTACAGTACATACAATCACTGTATATAGAGTTCAGAAACCTCATGGCATGAGTAAAAATATCACATCATAATAAATTGAGCAAGAACACAGTTACAGTACTTAAGTATACACATCATGTCTACAAATGTAATCAATTCATCAGCTGCATAGGAAGCAGCAGAATTTGGATATAAAGGGGGAATGTCTTCCATGTCGGTGGTTGACAATCTTTACTAACAATGTCCTTAAATAAATTCCCATGAAGGGGAATTCCATGAAGCCAAATATATATAAAAAGATAACAACAAACATGGTTAAAAATACATTTTATTTCATAATAAATATACGAATAAAGACTTTGCATGTATTTATTTTGTTATTATTTCTGTCTGATGTTGGGTTTACATTAGTCTCAGCCTTTTTCATCCATTCGCACAGTATGTCCTGTACATCACATAAGCAACTCCTGCTAAACGCTAGTGCAGTGTTTAATATACTAATTTCAGTTTCTCCATTTATTTTTTAGTAGATACAAACAGCCAGACTCGTGTTATTTAGTATCCAAACAAATTCCTCAGTTTAAGTTTAACATCTGACGTTGGCCACTGAGTAATGTAGTTGGTCGGTGTGCATGTCAATCAAAATACTCTCATGTCAAGTGTGCAGCTCTAGACATAGTTAGCCAGCACTGTGTCCCAGCCTTTACACAAGTAAAGGCTGGCTCTGCAAGACTAGGTTTACCTCAGCAGGGCTGGTGACAAGCAGCTCCTTCTCTTTCAGGGTGATGGCAGCTCGAGGGGAAACTAAACCTAGTGTCACACATCCAGAGCACAGAGGTTTGCTGTGCTGAAAAAAAATGAGCCTTGCAGACTCTTGGTTCATGTTTGTTAGGCCTTAAATGATGTGTATTGAAGTACAAACACAAATAAAGACTCAGATAGTGGATAGCAGGGAGTAGTTTAAAAAAACTTGTTTTTCTTCTTGAAGCAAATCAAAACTAAATTACACCAACATATTTACGTACTGATCTTGTTGGGGGTGATGTGTGAACTGGACACCAGGGAGCACTGTGAAGCTTCTTCTTGCATAGTAAACTACAAATACACATTAATAAGGAATTACAATTAAGCAATACACATCATGACAGGAAATATATTATGAACAGAGGACTTTTAAATTACTCTTTTCATTCATAAGAATTGATTTACTTAAAATATTCAATTAGTTCTAAATTTCCTACCAATAAAAAACCCACTTTAATCAATCAGTCATTTATGTACTATATCTACTATATCTAATATACACGTGAGGCCAAACTTGATCTAACTGATGAGAGCATAAATCTCTAAAACAGTCTGATGCCATCTTGAAGAGACATTGTCACATAGCTGTGTGTGGTTATACCTGGTGTATTTTATAGGGACTAGGCAGCTGGTCTGGTTTCATGACACCAAAGAATGGGTCTTGAGCACCCTCACCCTCTTCCATCAGACACAGGTTATCAGGCAAATCCAAGGCCAGCCTAGCAGATCATCAGTTGGGATGTGAATTTCAAGATGTTGCGCTAGTGTGCCCACACTTGAATGAATTTACTTGAATGGGAAAGTGCTTGATTTAGTTGATCTAAAAGAAATTCAAGCAATGCAGACTTTATAGGATAATGTACAGTGTGTGAGAGTGTTTGTGTATGAGACCTGTCAGGCTCAGCAACGTCAATGAGTTTGTATCTGTTAGACCGCAGCAGGCGCTCTATGGTCTGTTGAATCTCCTCTGGAAAAAGTAATTAGGGTTTACACATATACCCACTATACATGAAGGTCTCACTAGAACACAGCAGAAATGCCATAGCCCATGGCTATTTTGCCATAGCCCATGGCTATTTTATACAGAGCTACAACAAATCTGCTAAACTGTGAGACAGTTTTTATGTCTATATTGCATTCTAGTCTATTCCCTAAATCTCCCCAATGGATTCATTATCAATTCTGCCATTTTTATTAACAGATTTTTCATCCATTTGGTATCATTATGTTTCACTATGTGACCATGACAAGTGTCACAGTGAGTTATGTCAGGATGAAAAGGAGGTTCGTAAGGGTTTCAGTGGGTGAATCAATTGCATATTTGCACGAAATTGGATTCGGGAGCATGGGTGATTCACCCACCGGCTCAGGGTGTGTGATGGTGTACAGCCTGGTTCACAGGACAGGCACAAATGGACAAGCAGTGGCACTCAGTATTTCATTATTCATTCTGTTTGGTTTGCCTCCGCAAAGATATTTCCAGGATTATTTACACGTCTTGTATCTGCCAGCGATGATTTGTCCACTGTGCTGGAACACCGCATACACAAACACTATCCTCTGCTTTTCCCTAATGTCTACATGTTACTGTAGAGACGTTCTAAATTTAGATTGCTGCTACCGAAATTCAATAGGCTGGGGTTTGACTGGGCGTGTCATTTTATCATGGACCAAAATGAAATGTTTATTGACATTTTAATGCTGTCACTGATAATGTGATATCCTGTCTCCTATGACCCTTTTCACTCGCTTGACTAGCATCTTTCTTGACTAATGTTTATTTCTACAGTATGGATTACATACTATACAGCTATGGTATTCTTCTCGAAATATTTCCATTTTTACTCCTTTGCCTCACCTTGCTGGAAGTTAGAGGGAATGGCTGGTGCTAATGCTATTAATAGAGACATCTCCTCAACCTCCCATCAATCTATTCCTCTACTATAAAAAGTGGGGGGGGGGGGTGACCCCCACCTCCACCTTCTGTTTGGTTGGTATGTTTTGTTTGTCATGGTCTCCTTTTCCCTCTGTCTCTCATGGTTTCCAGTTTTCTCCTCACCTAGTAGGAATCCGCATTGCCTGTGATAGACAATGACCACTCCATACTGAAGCTGTGAGGACAAGTAGAGAGAGAATCGGGGTTTTTCCATGTTGGGCTGTGAGGCTGGAACCTGCACGGTCACATAGTCTATGATGTCCTCACTGCAAAATACACAAAATGTTAGTGTCAATCCATACAGTTGCTTTACCAGCACTACCTTGAACTTGGACTTCTTGCAGTCCAAGAACTGGAGTTCATACGTTACCAAAAAAAAGGAAATAAATATTTTTAAATATTCTGTTTTGATCGTTACAGTACTGTACTCTACTGTTTTTGAATTTAGATATGTATTTTTGTGGGTATCCTAAATGAAATAAATGCATGATTAACATTAAAAAACAATTTTAGCACTAACCCTCCCGCTGTCCTAAGGTTTTCAGCAGACTACCAGCAGAGGGAGCCAAATCCAGAATGTCATATGTCCGCGTTGTTGTCGTTAATATATAGAGTTCTATGGTTGTGGAAGGGCGCCCTACTGGCGAGTGCACCGGGTCATTTTGACCCATAGGACAGCAGGAGGGTTAAATACATAATCAATATATTCAATAAAATGTTCGTGTACAGTACGTTACTGTAGTGATTCAAAAAAGGGTGGCAAATATTTGGATTGTCTACGTTACCATGTTCGTCGCACGTTGACCTTAAGATAGTCTCTGCGTGTGACCCGAATACCTTTGGTGGCTGCCAACCTAAATAAACACAAAAACATGTTTTTGTTATTAAGATTTTGTGAAAACAGTCTCCTAGCATTTGACATGAAAATATTTGTAACAGTACAAAAATATACACACCATATTGTTGAAAAACATCCAGTGTGGCGGCGAAGAGCATTTGGGTAGTAAAACATTTTTCTGGTTTGTAGATTAGAGCAGATTTCATGGGAAAACGAACTGATGATTTAATAAAAAGACAAGTGAAGAAATATTTCATGCGATCTTACGTAGGCCTATTGATCAGAAATACTGTAAATGTTACATATAAAGAAAAATCTACCGCAGATTTCCCGCCACTAGACTGCGTGGTCCAATCAGATGCAGGCTCACAGCAGAAGAAAATGTGACGTTTTTTAAATATCTTACAATAAATAATACCTATATAAACAAAATAAATTATAAGAGGTGGATTTTTTACATCGTATACCAAAATAAGGTGTGAATTTTGAAAATCACTGTAAAAACACGCGTAACGCTGACGTATCCTTTAGAAGTTATTCGATTTCCAGAACAAATATATTTAAAACATATTTCTAAACACATTTTCATGTATTTAAGAACCATGATTTAAACTAGCCTCATGACGTTTCTTATGGGAAGTAGTGAATGATACGCCACGCCTCTTTGCCGAGGTGGAGAATGTCAAGTGAGTCAGGGACAGATTGGAGCTATTAGAAGCAAGTCTGTCGTCTTAGTACACACATTTGACAGAGAAGCCCGTTCAAATGGCATATCATAGTCCATACAGAGCACCCCCACACATCAATGCCCCGCCGGACCAAGCTTTTCTGTGGAATATTTTCCAACGGTGAGTGGAAAATTGGTTTTATTTCGCCGTCGGTCTCCACCACACTCACTACAGTACTGTACGTTACTCCGCATTGAAACTGCTGTCGTAGTAGCGCAAAGGCTATGGGCTCAGCCCAGTCCACACATTTTTTTTACATGGTTTTGTTTCTGTGTCTCGTTGTCCTTCATTTAAGTTATTGATTTCGACGCGTATAAATCTCTATGGTATTGTAAGATACTGATGTTTCTTGTTTACTTTCAGTATATGGAACTGTAGTTGTACCTTCCCGGTATTGTACTGTAGTTGGTTTTGTTTTCTGTTAGAGTATGTTCTAGATGTATTTAGATATTACATTACAATTATACGTTACTGTGTGTTTATACCTACTGCGGCCAAGGAATGCAGCGACCAGTTTCAACCAGTAAAGGCAATGAGCTTATTATTTCCCATCTAGCCCACTTTCTCGGTCTCTGTGATATGGGTCACATTTTCAATAAATAATTAAACAAATCATGCAACGGGTTGTCAAATTAAGAATTCAAAGTCAAAAGTATCATTTCAAGAACACTAGTGGAGGAGCACTTAAGTTGTATTTGGCCCTTAATATATGAGTTATGTAACATACTGCAGAGAATTATTACTTGCTCCTTTGCTTTCTCACAACATTGAGATGCTGCAGGCAGTGCATGGCTTTAAAACACCTCTACAAAATATTTATGGGTTGCACAAATCCCTCACAAGACTTTGTCAGGCCGTTAAATGGTACCCCCTGTATGGAAATTATTTATGTCTCTCTCACACACACCATACAGTATGCATAGCTCTCATAAGTAGCCTACTGTGTGCTGTGTCCCATATGCGATTTCTTGTGGATATTTGGCAAACCACTGCTGGAATTCCCTTGGCCATGTGATCATGAGTCCCCACAGCGTAATCAAATTTGGCCTGCCCACAATTTCATTCTATTGCCTGTGTCTCTCCACCACACGCAGGTATCAACCTATGACTGTGACCTAGTGCTGTGTTTATTGACACATGACTTGCCTTGAGTCATGCATTGCCTTATTTTCCTTGACAAACATCCATGACTGTGTTTACCATGACTAGATGTTACATGTAAACACAACAGAAATAGTACTTATCAGGCTAATCCCCAAGACTTTCTGTGTGTTAGCCTACTTACATTACTATGATATGACACCTGAGCATCAAAGGTGTCTCAAAGTCAACCTGTCTTTAATTTTACTGTCAATAAGGTCCCAGTGAGCTGGAATAATAGGGATAATAAATAATACATTTTTGTAAACTCTGCGTTTTAATGTGTAATGACACATATGTTAGACTGTACAGTCAGAAACCATAGATCAGTAGAACATAGTAGTAATTATAGTACACATAACTGTTGCTAAATATAAACATTTATTCAGTGACTGGTTTAATGTTGTGTGAGCTGCACATAGCCTTTGAAACGTCATATGACATAGGCCTGAACCAGTTTGGGTGTGTTACAGAGCTTAGTCTGCTGTCCAATTATGTCATTCATTGTAGCTTTGTCTAGAAAACTCTTGCATTAATGATATTGGGTATGAGACTTTCTAATGCAAACCTAAATTATGTGAAGTCCAGACCAAACCATACACCAAATCTGGACAACTTTGGGGAAAATGTAGGCTAGGCCTCTGCTATTTTAAATTTCTTTGTTTTCCGGTGTTGGTGCCAGAATGAGCTAACTTCAGAACAAAATGTGGAAATATAGGCAGGGCGTTTTATTGTTCCACTAAACATGTTCCGACCTGATCATCATAGGGAAAGATTTAAACATGGCAAAATCTGACACAAATAAGCATAGTGCCCATTGTCCTGATAAAATACATGATGGTTTGGTATCTCTGCTGCCTGCAGGGGTTAAAGAATATTAATGATTCTCTTTTTCCACTTTTCGTTCACCTCGCTGTATGTAAAAACCTGGAGAGGTACTGAGTCTTTCACTGCAGTGAGAAGGAGTGAGTGAGTGAGTGAACGAGAAAGCAAAATGGGGAAGGGAAAAATGCAGGAGGAGGGATATTGAAAGTACTCTCTCATACACAACACATATATGTACGTGTGTATGTGAAAGATAAATGTACATGACTGTGTACAGTATACTTTGTACACAGAAGATTATCCATCAGTGTTTGGTGAAGGTTAGGTACCCCTGCGTGTACCTTCAACCTCCCTGCGATTCACCTTCAATGTCACAAAGATTTCCTTTATGGAGGCATGCTGTGTGTTTTCTTTCCACTCCCCAACGAGACCAGGAAGGTAGATTTTCCTGCTGGAGAAGCAGTCCAGGTAGTACAAAGGGGTTTAAAGATATGTGGGCAGAGGGGCCAAAGTTGGGCATCAAATGTGAGGCAACAAAAGTCAGCATTAGCCATGTTTTTTTTAAACATTTATTTATTTATTTATTTGATTTTATTTATTTACTTTTTATATAATGGCGGGTATTCCCAGTCGTCCACCATAATCTCCTACCCTCGTCTTCTCTTATGGTATTCAAACACTGTTTGTTGAGTGTGTTGTCAGAGTTGATGGGTTGGGTGACTTCAGTTGCTAAGGAACAACTGAGTCACTGGAAGGTTGACTAAACCACATTTTATAGCCGTGAGGTCTGCTATGGTAATGCCTGTAGTAGACATAGTAATGTTTTTTTCTCTCTTGAGAACGACGTGATGTTAATGATATACAGCAGTCTTTTATATTCCTTTATAAAACACTTATGACACTGTTATAACACTGTTGTGATCGATTGGAGATCAGCTCAGCTTTCCACTGTTAATTTGTGGCCCCATGCCACAGGATTCCTCTGTATGAAAGGACACTGAACCAGCATTGCTAAGTCTCACCTCGTGCGGTTCTCAACTTTCTCTGCTGTCACACACACACACACACACACACAGACACACACACACACACACACGTCTTTGTGTGGCTGTTCCCAGGGGAGTACATGATCAACAAGCTTCCTTGTATGTCCTGGTCATAGACCTCCATTCATTCTCAATTGACTGTTGAAACCCAAACAGGGGATCAGGGGGATACGGTTTCAACTGGCGTGTGCTGACGCCTGCCGTCATTGTGTGTGTGTGCCTGTGTTTGACTGTGTGTGTGTGAGAGAGATATAGATTTTTCAGACGTGATGTGTGGATTGTGTGCCAATAATAAATAAATGTGTAAATGCTTATTATTGGTGTGTGTTTATGTGTGTTAGTCAATATCTAATCTGCGTTTTCCTATCCAGGGTTGACAAGGACAGGAGTGGAGTGATATCGGACACAGAGCTTCAGCAGGCCTTATCGAATGGTGAGTCTTTCCCTTTTACTTGTATTGGTGTGATGCTCAGACTTTCTGTTGTTGGTCTCTCTCTGTGTTTGTCACAGACAGACCTATTTGTTCTTCCTTCATTGCTCTCTGTCTCTGTCACTCACCTTCTGACCCTTTCTCACTCATTCTCACTCATTCTTTATTTCTCATCTCTTCTTCACTGTTTTTAATCTTTAATCTAATCCCCTAATAGGGATTAAGGTTTGTCCCAGGAGAGCAAATTGTGTTGTTTTTAGGTGTTTAGGTGAAAACATGTATTTAGGTGACTTCGAAGGAAATGTTTCCTGCTTTGTGTAGGTCTTCTTCTCTATCTCTGACACATGACAGCCAGCACACCACTGAATTTCTCAATCGATAGCTGTGGAACTAATGTAATGTGGACATAGCACTGGACCTGTGAGCCAGTTTTAATATACCAGTCCAAGACTGTATTTCCTGATTCTGTGAATGTGACTTGATTCATTCAACATACAGCATTTGGCACAGGTATTACCAGGTACAGAAGTCTCATGTACATTACATTTACAAATGCTGTAAATGTAGTTGGAATTGGATCAAGAAATTGTTCCATGTGCTCAGTGTGCCATGTTAACAGGAAGGATGTACAGGAGTTTATACATTTCTAGTTCTACTAGTAACCCGGCCTAGCATTGAATAAATTACACAAGCGATGCCTTACACTGAATATCTGTACCAGAAAGTCACCTTCACACTAGTCTAGACTCAAGTCCATGGGGTAATGAATCAAATTCACCTTTTTATGCTTACTAGTAGCATCAGTATTAATGGCTTGGTTTATGACCTTGCTTATAATGAAACAGGAGTGTTGAAATACTGCAAGATTGTGCAAGATTATGATAGACATACACATTAATTCAACAGACGCTTTTATCCCAAGTGAATTTACAGTGAATACAATCACAAGTGTTAAGGAGCAGATAGGTCTTAGACAGTTAGACACGCTTGAGGATGCTTACAGGCTGTAGCCATCTTTCGGCTAGGAGTTCACTAACAACTCCTAGCCTGGTCGTGTTCGGCCCCTTGAGCTACTCATTGGAGATCAGTTTGCCGTACCATTTCGTAGCATAGGTGGAGGTATCCTTCTCATCAAAATATAATGTGTTTCCCATCAATTTCACGGGGAAATTGCTATGAGGATCTCAGGCTGTTTTTAAGGGGATTTGGCCAGATTATTCTCTTCAGTGTCTTTTTTCCCTGTTTGCCCAGAGGAGTTAAATTGAAGTGTTGAAGGCAGCCGCAGCACTGAAAGAAGCTCTTATCAGTCTCTGCACAGCAGCTCTGGTCCAGCATGCTGATTAGGCCCAGTGTATGTGTGTGCGGGTCTTCTTTTTGTTTGAAGCGGATAAGAATTACATACTGTCTTTACATGTATTTGTGTTTGCGAACACAAACGTGTGTTTCTTTCACTGTTTGTGTATGTGTGTGTGTGTGTGTGTGTCTGTGTGTATGATTCTACACGCTGTACAATATCTGTGTGCGTGTATGTGTGTGCATGTGTATGCATGTGCACTGTTCAGTGTTTCTGCATGGCCCCATCTAGTTCATCAGTCTTCAGCGGAGTGATATGAGCCTTGGCCGGGTGGAGCTGAACACAAGCTGTGTCCTGCAGTTAGCTGGCTAGCTAACCGCCACCAGCACACGGCAGTCCCTGCTCGCTCTACTGACCCTGCCTTTGGTGCTGTGACTGTCACCAGCAAGAAATGCACACAGTTACTGATACACACACACACACACACACACACACACACGCACACGCACACATGCAAGCGTAACTGCCCCCGCGTACGCGCACAAGCATGGATTCCATCCACCAAGCGCAGTCTCCTCTGGCAGGGCTGTCCTTTTTGACCCTGTTGTGCACCAGCCTTCTCTTCTCTTCTCTTCTATCTGTTTTCCTCCTCCATCACTCTTTCCTTTCACATGTTTATCACACGATCGGTTCTCTCCATTATCTTGCTTAACATCGCTTTCACATTTCTCTGTCTTTCTCCTCACTTTCAGCTATATTTTTTCCAAGTGTATGTGGTCTGTCCTGTTCTGCTCCCCTCTCTCTCTCTTTCTGTCTCTCTTCCTCTCCCTCTCTCTCTTCCTCTCCCTCTCTCTCTTCTTCTCCCTCTCTCTCTCTCTAACTCCCTTTCTCTCGTCCTCTCTCTCTCTCTCTCTCTCTCTCTCTCTCTCTCTCTCTTACTCTCT
>JAODUG010082273.1:0-24878 GCA_027564795.1 Aphredoderus sayanus
TGATTACAGATGAAAATGACTGTGTCCCAGAATTCCTCCAGTCCATATACAGTGTGGATGGAGTTCCTGAAACTGTAACCACGGCAACCTCTCTACTTCAGGGTAATACTGTCCTCACCTATTATATATTACATTTAATGTATTTCTAGCTTTTTATAAAAATGGAACGGAAATGTAAAAACTCTGACATGTAAAATCTCTGTCTGTGCATATATGGAGAGCCTAAGTGTTATTGTCATCCAGGAGACGGCCCTTAGCATTTTATCCTTCTGTGGTGCTTAGCATAAATTCCCTATTCATATGTCCCATAGGGGATTCACATCAATCACCAAAGTATGGTCTGTGTATAACTTGAGCATATTGCTAACTGTCAGAAGGTTGACAACCATCAAGATAAACTGAAAGCTTGTAATGTCGCCAATATGCCAGTTACTGTAGCTTCTCAGTAACAATACAGTATACTCTTTGTGGCAAATAAGGCTTCAGAATGTACAAAGGAGGTATTATCCCACAGCGATTAACTTTACATAATAAAACATTTTTCTTTTAAGTAAGCTCTAAGTCTAACTTCCTAACAATCATTTGAATGTGAACAACACAATATTGAAATAATGACAATATGTATTGTTATAATGGGATGGGATGTGTTCATCAATCAACACATGTGCATAATTTGGAAAATGTGCTGCAAGAAAACATGTTCATCAATTTGACAATGCATGCACAGCATTTAGAAAATGCTCAGAAAATTCAGACAACACAACACATTACAGAAACACACTGCAATTACATGAAACAATGATGGAGATGTTTCCAGAGGACACTTAAAAGTGATGAACACGTCTATTGATGAAGAGGAGAGGAGGTACACTGTCCTGGGAGCGACATTGAAATAATCTGCTATTTTTATGGGACAATCCTCAATGTATGTCTGGAATTGCTGCCTTTTGTATGAATGAATGGGTACATACCTGTAACTAAAAAGCAAAAGTGAAATAGATATACATACTGTAGCAAATATGTTTTTCTCAAATAAAAAAGAGAGATTGTATAAAAAGATCATAATCATTGTTATCTGCTCCCATTGAAAAAGTAATTAAAAGATCTCGGATCAAGTGGATTCAAAAGTTTGATGATTGAATAAATAAACTATGACCACTCAAATCTTAAGATTAATTATGTGCCTTCGTTTAAAATGCACATTAACTGGATCAACTGACATCTACGAGATTCAAGAACACTTTTCCAGATTCCTTCATTCAGTACTCAATGCAATACTTTTGGCTACATCGTTGACTAATTAAATGTCAAGTTTTGAACTCCCAAGAGAGAAGAATTCCCATCCATTAGCTATCCTGCTGGTTTAACTGGGCAGCGAGATAATAATGTCTATTTCACATCACAGTTTTCACATTAAATGTACCTTATAAGGTTGACAGGCAATAATCAAAAAGTAAACTCTTTCCAGGGAAATATAATGTACAGCAATGTATATATAACAGTTTTCAATATACAGTTAGAGTTTTATATAATTTAAGTATAAAATAAAATATAGGTATTTCATAAACACAATTGTAATTTTTAGCAGTTTTTAGTTTTTTTACAAGAATGGCAATAATTTGCAATAGACATTTCCAGGGCAATATTATGTGCAATGCTAATTGCATCTGTCAATTCCTATGATCTATTATATGCTAACGGAGGCCGTAAAATAATAATGATCTCAACAGATGTGAACATATTAATAATTCCAAGTCATCTTGCCATCTTATTTGGACTAATTGATAATGGATAGCTCTGAGGCCATATTAGTGCTGTCTGATCTTACTACCCTTCTCTCTCTCCCTCCCCCTCCCCCTCCCCCTCCCACCCTTCCCCTTTCTCTACAGTGTTAGCCACTGACTGTGACTCAGGGTCGAACGCTGAGCTCACGTATTACACCCTGAGTTCAGACTTCATCATCTCCCCCCATGGGACCATTTTCCCTGGGGTGCGTCTGGACTACGAGAGGCCCAACCACCTGTATGAGTTTGTGGTGATGGCGGTAGATGGCGGGGATGAGCCCCATTCGGGTACTGCCACAGTGAGGGTGAGGATGGCCAACGTCAATGACGAAGCCCCTGACTTCTCCCAGCCTGTGTGAGTGCATCTTTCTGGCTGCATGTCGACCTTATGAAATACACCATACAACATGTCTTCGCGACTGCTACAGTAACTCCTTCCTACCCATGTTACCATACTATGTGTGGCTGATAAACAATGATGATTCAGTCCATGTATGAATGCCTTTCCATTTACCATGTGGCATAATGAATCGCATCAGCAGCACAAAGACAGCTGTGTCAAACAGCTGTGGTCGTCCTAGGTATAGCTAACTAGAGTATAAGCACACCTATTTGCCCATGTGCTGTCTATTGTTGTTAAAATGTATGAAGGTCAAATCTGGCATGTGTACCATGTTTCCATAACCTGTCATCACAGGAGTGACAGACAGATCATTAGCACCAGTCAGTGTGCAGGTGTGCTGCTTCTCTATTAAAAAAGCATGTTAAGGCAAGCTAGCTGTACCAGCTGCAACTATCTATATCAAATTATAGTAGCGTACTAATACATACAATAAACGTTTGTTTGAAATATCTGCAGTGTACAAGTAATTATTGGCATACTCATAAATACGTACATAAAAATGGAGATATCAATACTTATAATTTGCAATATCATTGCACATTATAATTATTTCCCACCTGCTGGGAAGTGCTAGAGTGTAGCTTTATCGTGGAATTTAAATTGTTTTTAAAGCCTCAACTGTTCCATGTGTCAATATTATCTCTTCTTGCTGACAGACACAATTCATTATTTTCATCCTCCATTACTTACAGTGTTTTTCAAAAACATACTTCTAAGATTAGACTACTTCTACTTGCAGTGTATGTTCTCAAGTTACTCATATTACACATGATGAATCAGATAATCTGTATGGCCACCTGTGATATGTGTGTGCCTTGACTATGAATATATACTACCAATAGAAAAAAATATGCGTCATTGCAGTGATATTAGAAGAATGTATTTGAGAAACAAAAATTGGCAAACTTTGCAAACTTTGGTTTTGTCATTCTACTTGCCAACTACCTTGACTAAAAAATGGACTACCTTGAACAAGGGGTGAATTTATGGTGAACCTGGGAGGACTTAATACCGCTTTACACAATAGATGGATACAAACTATGTTGCAAAATAAAATAACCCAACAAACTCGCTATGTGTCTTGTGAGTAATGAAGGGAAAGCTGATCAAGGGAAAAAATACACAGCATATACTGCACACTGTCTCTGAGGTCTTTAGCAAAGAAAAAAGAAGCACACAGATACTGTACCTCTGTATGTGATAGAAAACACAAGGTTATCAACAAAAAGAAAATACAACAAATTAGACCATTGAGAAGATATGATGAGTCAGGATGTTCCCTACTTCCCTCCATACATATACTAACAGCATGGCCTTGGACAGGGAGAAACCCGCTAGAATAAAGAAGTGTCTTATTATACTGGGGCTATATAAACAACATTAAATAAGTGCATGACAGTGAAATAAATAACACCAAACAACAACAAGATAAACACATACAGTAAACCACAGATACAAAGCAGGCTCTGGTGTTTCTGTGTGTTCAGTGGTAGCAACAGCTGAAGAAGCCAACCATCAATGTGAAAACAGAGAGCGACTGTACTTTTATTGTTATTTTTCAGTTCAGTGAAATGTTACACTGAGATATGATTGTTGTATCACACCGATATGGATCCTTCCATCAGAATGTTTTTCTCATGGAGTGTTCCACCAGCCATATAAACCTCCCACATATTTTCTGTTCAGTCCCTTTAGTACCAACATGGCCTGAAAGGCCAACTCAGTATATTTGTCTCAAATGGTGCCACCATACAATCTAATACTCCATTCACATAATTCAGGTGCAAACAAACTGTGACACCTTGTTGTCCGGCGGTCCTATTAGCTTGTCTTCCACAACCTTGTAAGGCTGATTTCTCTGGGTTATTTTCCATTTGCCAGGCTATGTGTCAGAAAATGAACATTGACTTAAAAATCCATTGTGTCTAAGAGAGGATTTCTCTGCCCGGCTTGGCGAGAGGGCGGGCAGAGGCTGTCGCGGCGGCTTGATGCATGCATTATCCTGAATGAGTCAGCCCTGTGTTCTGTCTGTTATGTGTCACAGACCTTTCACCGGGACTGTAACCCGCCTCTTGTTTCTTTCCTTTGTTAAATTGATTGGTTTCAGTCTCCGCAGGTGGACAATGGTGGACAGGCCACCACAGGGCTTCTTCACACGCAGGTGGAGAGGCAAGCAGACACAGAGAAATGAAGAGAGAAACAGAGACTGTGCAAAAAAAAATTTACGAAAATTTAAATAAAAGAAAAACTAGCGTGGGCAAAGCAAACAGAATGACAAGTAGACAGGCAGAAAAGATATGCAGATGAACAGAGGGAGCTGTCGGCCAGCGCACAAGCACAACACAAATGGACAGACTTGTTAGTTAGCTATGCCGCTGTGCTGCCAGGTGTGCCGGTCTGTTTTGGCTGGCGTTGTTGTAACCCACCGGAGTGTAGGGAAATGCTCCTGGGTCAGCAGAGGAGAGACTGGCCAAAGAAGCGAGTCGTGGGCTAAGAGTTACAGTATTTAATTCCTTAGTAATCTGCTGCCAGAGCACCGCTTTGAAGGAGAGGTGAGGGCAGGACAGACAAGCGAGTAGTCGCACAGAAACCAGACGCATGGCGTGTGTCGTGGAGTGTGTGTGTTTGAACGTTGTGTCACAGTTCAGTGGGATTGTAGGTGATGCTATGGGAAGGGAAGAATGTGTGTGTGTGTGTGTGTGTGTAATTCCTCAGAGTAGTGGTGAGGTGGTCTCTCAGCCGGGTGACAGATTACAGGTCACTCATGTTGCCACGGAGACTGCCACGGCTGGCGGGGATAAATCACCCATCAGCGTTCTTCTGTAAACCATCAATCACCTCTGACTCCTTGCCGCAGACACACAGACAGCGCCACCATCGATATGCACGCGCGCACACACGCACACACACACACACACACACACAAAAAGAAGACACCCCACCAAATGCAGTGAATAACTTCTGCTGACAAATCAACTCAAACCCTCTTCTGAAAACCGCCTTCTTGCTTTGTTCTGCCCCCGCCCACATGCACGCACACACAATATTTCCTCTGTCATTTCATTACCAAACATTCTTTTCATGTTCCTTAACTCTCTCTGTTCCTCCCTCCTATTTTCATTCCTCTTCATACATACTTTATCGTCGTTTTTTTTTTTTTTCTTTTTTTTTTGCAGCATGTCTTAACGCATCAAAGCCAAAATATCGGTGTCTGGTGTCGTGCTGCTATTGCCGTGTCACCAAACACCAAACAGGAAGCAAATCATTGCTGACATTTTAAAAGGCACTGGATCAAATGGTCTACAGTGGGTTGAGGTGTGTATGTGTGTGTGTGTGTGTGTGTGTGTGCGTGCGTGTGTGTGTGTGTGTGCGTGTATGTGCGTGTGTGTGTGTGTGTGTGTGTGTGTGTGTGTGTGTGTCTGTGTGGATAAAGAGACCATTTTGTCCAATGACTTCAACATCCCAGAAGACATTATCATTTGTCTGTGGCCCAGCCCAGTAAGAGCACAGGTTAAATCTTAGTGACAAAGGAAAGCCACAGCAATAAGTCTGAAAAGTCTGTCGATGCTTTGAACTGTGTGATTGATGGAGCCTGCTTATGTGGCGGCAGGCGCGTGTACGAGCACACGCGTGTGTGTGTTTTTCCATGCCTTTTCAGTGTTAACTACACTTCTTCTTTTTGTAGTTATCGGACTTTTGTTTCTGAAGATGCCGGCCCCAACACCCTTGTTGCAACGGTACTGGCTAAAGACCCAGATGGAGATGGAATTACCTACTCAATAACGGCAGGGAATGAAGAGGGCAACTTTGTCATTGACAGCCAGAAAGGTGATATTTCTTTATTTTCCAGCCAGGAATACATTTGGTATTCTCACTCTAATTGACAGATTTTCCTTCCAACCACACATTTCATTTTCTCTAATATAATTCGGCTATGTGGGTTGATAGTGAGTGAGTGCCCTCTGCTCTCAAAGTCATTTTTGAAAGATATTAGTTGATTATACGCTCCTCATTTTGTGTCTGGAATTCCCCTTATGGTGGAGAAATGCGTATAAAACGCAGGAAGTACATGCCCCTCATGTAACTGAGAGCTGAGCGGTGTGCATTCAACTCTACTCCTCCCCGTACATCCATATGAATGTTTGTGTTTATGGCACATATTTGTGTTTGAAAACATAAACAGTGAGTCGGGAAGTGTTCTATAAAGCAGTCAAGAATCTGACTGATTATTTATTTGTAAATTTTTCATGTTGTTAGTACAGAGAATTATGTTATTGGTGGAATGGATATATCCTTACAGCGTGTTCTCTGCTCTTCGGCTTTGGAGGTAGCACAGTTTATCTTTTTTTTATTTACTCTTTGATCCAAAAGCACTGTCGCTTTTGTCAGACGGCATGACATGTCAGCCAGCCCTTTCAATTCAATGTCACAACAACAGCTCTATCCTGGCTCACGATCTTTAGCCTTTGCCAAATCCAGTCTCTTTTGTGCAATCCCCTTCTATTCTTGCCCTACGTTGCTAGCATTTGACCACTAAAAAGGATCAAGCTAATACCCTACAGTACCAGAACAAGAAGTATACTGACTCCCTACTCTGAATGAAGAGCATAGGCTTGAGTTTATGGCTGACCACTGCAACTGCCGGTGTATTCTATTAGTAAACAAGGATGACATTTAAAGTGGAAGAAGTACCTCCCAGCACTCACTTGTTTTAACTTCGCCACACGCTGTCATTAGGAACTGCCACTCTCCTCCCCTTCCCTCCTGTGGCAGGCGAGATCATAAGCCCTGTATAGTGGGGTGAGAGTAGAGCCTGGAACTAGTGTCTGGAGGATTGTGTATGCTATGTGAAGTCTTTAATCTAGACTCAAAATAAGTGGAGACACAACAGTGGAGTAAAACAACTGTCCCTGTGCTTTTGCTTCAGTGGGCTTCCCCAGATCACAGGAGGCTGGATGGTCCTACTACCTCTGAAGTTTTGTGTGTCTGATAACAGGGACGATGTTGACTCAGATTGCTCTCTCCTTTTATCCAGGCTTTTTATCTTCACTGTTTCATGAAAACAGGCAAAAGAGTTGCTGAATTAGTTTTTTACTTTTAACCCTTCATCTTCGTTTTCTGCTACTATTTTCTCATCAGAACCTGGTTGATCCAGTCTGTGGAGGCAATGCGCGCAATCGTTAGATTAGAAATGTGACACAATCGTTCGGGAGAGTCACTACTGTGAAATTGGTTTCCTGGATTTATTCTGCATATATTTCTACCTTTGTGAGGAATTGGTGAATTTCCACTTTTCTCTATCTCAGTAATAACTCTCCAAACATACACATGCCAATTTCCAAGTTATTTCCTTAAAGGTACCTTACCTTGTACAGTAGTATAATACAGTGGCTGAAGTGAAAGCTGTGCCCATACAATACAGTAAAAAGTGTTAAAGTTGAAGATAAGTTGGAACTTTAGTGGCCCCTCTGGTTGCAAGGTGAAACTGCACTCTGTATTATGTTTTTTCCAGTTGTCATTATTTTAGGCATACATTTTTTCTTGGTTTTTGTTATAGTTTTTAGATACAGTATTCGTGGATCCGGAATTGTGTGTGAGGCAAAGAATAGTGTCTGATACATAAACTTCTGCATTGGTAACACCTGTATGTCAGTATATTTCCCGCTACTGCTACTCAGAGTCCAACAGGGCTCATGTTACGCTATTGGTTCCACTGGGGTTTGCTATCATAAATTCTACCACTAAATCTAGCTCTATGTTTCTATTTTTTCCATAAGAAAAGTTCAACAAACTTTGAAGACATGCTTAGAGCTATAGTAATAACCTACTAAGTAAGTAGGCTAAGTAGTAAGCTAAGTAAGTAAATACATATACTGCAAGATAAAGTGTTTCTATATGACATTCTGCCACTAGATGTCACACTAAGCACACCAGCATCTCAGACCAAACGAAATGCTTCATGGGACACACACACACACACACCTACACACACACACACACACACACACACACGCACGCACGCACACACACACGAGAACATACAAGAACAGAGGAGGTCAGTTTACAACACAGAGGAAGTGTGATGTAATGATCTGCTCAGAACACAATTACTGTACTATATCTTTATTTAAAAAATTGTTGTTTGATGCTGTTTTAATGTTTAAAATATCTTTAAGCAGCCTGTTTTCTTTGTAGGGTTAATTCGACTACGTTCCACACCCCTACCTAAGCTCCAAGGCCTGGAGTATGTCCTGAATGTTACGGCCACTGATGACAATGCATCTGGGGGACCACATCTTTTGTCTTCATCTGCCCGGGTCATTGTTGGTATTGATGATGTCAACAACAATAAACCCATATTTGAGAAGGTAAGGAATGTACAGTAAGGTACTTACTTACTTAAAGTTTAGTTTGATATAGAGTATATTATTGCTGTATACTCTGATGTTGTTAATTATACATTTCAATCAATAAATCAGTCAGCACTGTGTTAAGATGATTCTATGTTTTATTCATACAAAGTAAATAAAATGGAAAATGAATTAAAATGTATATTGTACTATATCAAATACAATCAACACAAACAACAACCTAACAACAAAACAAAGGCATTTGCAAAATATGTTGCCTTGTGAGTTGTCTGTCACTCGTTCTTTTTATATATTTTCTTGTTTTCATTAGCCTCCACACCTAGTCTAACTTTAGGCACACCCAAGGATTTAAATTAATTCCAAAATAATGTCCATCTCATCACAATATACAGTACTTTGTAACCTAATTAGAAATGACTTGAACTTCAGCATAAGCCATACTATATCTCAGAAGTCTGTGGCAATACTGTAGCTTCCAAGTATTTTCGAACTTTGGTGTGTTTTCAAGTATCAAGTTTGGCCTCAGAACCATTTTATTCTGGGCCGTGGTGACCTTATATTTATTATGATATGATTTAATGAAGAATTTCCCAAGGGCTTTGCTACCCGTCATATTGTACAGGAACATATACACTTATTGTTGTCCTCTTTCTACCTTCCCCATGTCATGTCATCCAGCCTGTTCCGGTTGTTTGTCTCTTTTGTGGTCACTCTGCCAAGAGATTCGTGGTCATTTATTTATCTGATTAGGAAACAGCGGGGCTTCCGGGAACAGTTCCCGGGAACAGCTTTCTTTCCACGTGAGCGCATTCATCTGGGTAAATGGATTGAATACCTGGTTGGACATGAAGCTTGGTCTTCAGAATATGTGTTAATTCTAGTGTTGGCATCACTGTATTGTAGATGAGAGCAGCTGTATAATACATGAACTGTAGTTTGTTTCTCTGTGATAGCTGTCTTGTCATTAACAGGACACATTCTGGCATACCTTGCCCCCATTTTCCAACATCTACCCTGTATGAATCTCTCTCTCTCTCTCTCTCTCTCTCTCTCTCTCTCCCTTCCTCTCTCTCTCATCTTTCCATTTCTTGAGTCTTCTCTCTCCACCCCTCCATCCCCTCTACATATTCCTCCTCTGTCTTGTCTGCACGCCTCTCTCCGTCCCCCTCCCCAGTGTCAGCAGTACCGTGAACAGGCTTCAGTGCTGGAAAACCAGCCAGCAGGGACTTTGGTGTTGCAAGTGCATGCCGTGGATGCAGATGAGGGCGCGAATGGAAAAGTCAGATACGGCGTAATGCACAGAGACAGCGCCATGCCTGCCTTCAGAGTCCACCCAGATACAGGTAGAAACAGCACTAGGCCATATTTAGAATAATCACACAGGTAATGGGCTTGTACTGAAATGGCATGAGCTAGCATGTGCTCTGTTTTAATAAAAGTCAAGATAAAGTCAAATGTCTGCTCCCGCAGGCTTTGTAACGTAGGTCACATTCCAGGCAACCGCAAGTAAAAGACATGTTGCAATTAACGTCAGCCAAGGAGAAATGAATGTCAGCCTACCGTTTTTCAATACACGTCGAGCAATCATCAATTTGATTCATGTCATGTGGTCAAGGACGGAAGGTTCCTGTGGTATCCATAATGAATGTTACAGTAGTCTGATTTAAATGGGGGGGGAGTATTTCCCTTGATAAATCCTTTAAAGATAATTTACATTTTACTACTATGCTACTTGCATACTTATAATAGTAATATCAATAATATTAATAATAATAAAAATTAAAAAAAAATCTGCTTATGGTTATAATACATATATTTAATTCTATATATCCTCTTTGGTGGGCCAACCACTGCTGTTTGACAGCAGCTATACCTGTGCACCACATTACATCATTTTCATAATTGATTGAATTAGTGGATCCAAACTGTAAATGGAGAAACATTTATTAACAGGCAGTAGGCCAAAACATTATTGTGTTAGTCTACCTAATCCATGATGTGAACAGGACTGCAACTGACATGCCAAATCATTATTGTATTACGGTAGTTTATCTTAATCATGACTAAACAGCAGTGCAACTGTCTTATATGCAAAAGCTAAAAACGGTAGCTTTTAATATCCATGCCATTATGCTCCTGAAATGTGTTTTCAAGTCTTGTTTAATGCACCATGACAATTATTATCTAATAACTCATTTATAATGGAATACTTCAGAACATGTTATATCTAGTTGTCTTATTTCCTACTCACTGTTTTACATTTATCAGTCCTTCATAGATTACACCCAATATCTTAGTAAGTCCCCCAGTTATAATGGAAGTAAATGGTGGCAAATTTGATAAATCTCTAAAGCCACCTCCACTTACACAGTAAACCTAAAAACATGATGTTGTCATTGCGCTATTTGAACAAATTCAACATTATTTCATACTTTAAATTGGAATAGCGTTTTTTACTTATTGCTGGGATTATGTTTTGTGTGTACATTATCTCTCCGCCACGCCACGCAATTTCGTACCCAGCAATCACTATACAGTGCAATGCTTGTTAGACTTTCCAAATATGCAATTGTGATGAAAACGTGTCAGGATGATGTGCATTGTCATAGTATTTGCTGCCAGCGGCAACCCAGGTGAGTAGGAAATAGGAATGGACAGGATGGATGAGGGAACTGGCGGGTTATGATTGTGTATTTCTAGGAGCGATCGTGACAGCCCGGCCGTTTGACAGGGAGCGTCAGAGAGAGTACTCCATTACAGTAACGGCCACTGACTGGGCAGAGGAGCCACTCATCGGTATCTGTCAGCTCAACATCCAAATACTGGACCAGAATGATAACAGCCCCAAGTTTGAGAATTTGCGCTATGAATGTGAGTGTAATAGATATAGAATATAGGGAGACACACTGACATGTTACATAAATCTTTAGTGCTAATCTCTGATATCAGTGTATCCAGCAGTAAACATCTTAGGTTCAATGTTTAAACGAACAAAACATGTACAGTGTATGTCAATAATGCGTGAAACGGTCATGTGACATGCAAATAGGCTACTGTATGCTAACCTCAGCTTTTAAAATAAGGAAGAAAAATAATAATAATAATAATTAGTACAGTACATGACCTACTGTACCTCCTCCAGACTTCCTGAGAGAAGACACAATGACCGGTACCAGCTTCCTGCGTGTGGCCGCGCACGACAACGACTTTGGCACTAACGCTGCCATCGCCTACTCAATGTCTCTGGAAGAGCCCCAATACCTGCAGGTCAACCCAGTCACCGGATGGGTCTATGTTAACCAGCCTATATCACAGGTCAGCCGGCTGTCAAATACCCTTATAGGTCAGCTCGAGGTTGGTAGCAGGCTTCCTGTCAGCGTGCAGTTTCACCAATAGCATGTGTCAAGTTGGTTTATGCACTCAAAAAGGCAGCTACTTCTATATTAGGGAATACAGTACAGTACAGTACATCTGCCAATGGATATGTGGAAATACAGTATATCCTAGAAAAGCGACTAATTTACAAGCCGCTTGGATGTGGAATAGTCTGACAATCTTGTCAGCTACAGTACTCAGTGTGTGTGTGTGTGTGTGTGTGTGTGTGAAATGTGGTCTGTGAGTTTCAATACAAGAAACATTGTTGTAATGGTTTGAACGACCATGCGATCAAACTACTAGGAACTATGCTATAATGATAGTTATATACAACAAGTTCTACCAACAGCATGTTCATCTCTTCATTTTGCTGTAGTTTGTTGATTTTATTCAGATGAAGCTCAAGGGCAGGGTACAGTACTAAATGTTGCATATCATAATTATTCCTGAAAATAACTCTTTAAATAGTTTTGCATGTCATGTTCTTACTGGAGATCAAATAAAGGTATTGGGGTCAGGAATTCAAATTCAATAACATGATCTGATGTTGTTCAAGAGGAAAGATAAAATGTCTGCTACTTGAACATACTTCATTCTTATTGCCTTTGCCAAGGAGGTTATCATTTTGTAATGCCTTTTAGAACCACAAGGGGAATTCTGCATACATATTGAGACCCTTCATACAAAACACATACATGTTCTCTACTGCTACAGATAACTATCATTCAAATATATATAAATGCTGCTTTCCATGTTACATGTACATTTATTTTCAATAAAATGCATTCGTTAAATTCATTGATACCCCACCTAGTAGCAACTTACTGTATGCTGTATGTGTGGATGTTTATACTGCCTATATGTTAATAATGTGGAAAGCTAGGAATTAGTTATTAGGATTTGTTTTTTAAATAAATATTTTTTCTTCTTCATTGTAGTTGCTTACCAAGAATAACAACATTATTATATATGTATATACCAAGAAACAAACATTCTGGCCAGAGAAAGTGGCTGCATTGTTGTAAATGTTTATAATCTCATCCTGCCTGTATGAGTAACATTGATTTTCTGATCATACTATTTTACAGTTCATACTGTAGATATTGGGGCCTTTTGGTAAAGTCATATACTGTAGCATGCAGACTTTTGCAAGACAGTAATGGAGAAACCAATTGAATAATAATAAGCCTGAAAATAGTATCCCAAGTAGAACCAAATCAGATCTCGTGTAAAGGTACTGTACAGGTCTAGAAGTTTTCTTGGAGAAGACAGATACGGTGACAAGGCATCTGTGCACAGTTTCCAGGAAACTGTATAGTTTCTAGCTACCAGTGTTTCTGCTGTTCTGATCTGACTGCATTATGATAAAATAACGTTTAGAATTAGTGTGATGAGCCTGCAAGGCCGCATGCCATTCACTTTAAATAGAGCAGCTCCAGGCTCTACAATGGACGTCACAGATTATAATCTTTGTTCCCTATATTTTCTGGAATGTGGGGGAGAGGGGGGAGCTTTGACAAATACTAGATTTTTTTAAAACAGTAGAATTTTCCAGGAGAGTTTGAAGAGTTGACTCAGTACTTCAATTTAGTAATTTTATGCTGTAAAAGGCTAGCGTGCCACGGTAATGGATTTTCTAACCAGATATTTGGAGTAACGGAATTAATGTAAATGGATGGAATTAATTTAAATGATGTAGAGACTCCTGAATGTGGGCTCTGTTGTGAACATTTCACCCACAAAAACATAAAACAGAAATAATCAATTCCATCACCTGCTGGGTTGATAAAATACATTCCCTCAACCAAATAATCTACCACTTAACCTTGTGTTGGTTCATTTATTAAACAATACACAAAACAAGATAAGCCTTTACACAATATGCACACATGAAATGCAGCTTAATAAATGTTCATAGACAAGTACCACTGCTTTCTCTGTTATCAGCCCAATTTGCTAATTGCCATTGTTCACTGCAGAGGACCTACATCACACGAGATATCTTGGCCACGGATGGCGGAAACCGGAGCACGTCTGTAGAGCTGGCTGTCACCATCACCAACGTGAAGAACCAGCCACCGCAGTGGGATCAGGACAGCTACAGTGTGGTTATTCCCGAGAACACTGCCAGGGACACGGCCATAGCGGTAAAAACATAGCGTCTGAGTGTTTGTGAATGTGTGCATATCATCGCTGTTGGTGAAATCCTTGTACCTCCAAACAGACAACTCGTAAAAAGATGCACACAAAGGTATCCCTCAACTCAAATTAAAAAATACAATAAATTGCAAAAATGTCAACAACTAAAAAGTAGAATTCTAAACATTATTATAATAGTGTGTGACTATTCCATGATAGAGATTATATACCATTTAGAACAATGAATCATGCTCATAGACCTATTAATTGACAGACACAGGAAAAAATGGCGACTCATACTTAAATAGTCTTTGCTCATTGGCGTAGTGAAGCATGTAAAAGTTAAGAGTCGCGCCATTGTTAAAGTGGTTCTAATGCCACATGCTCAGTAGAAACAGAAGAGTACGTTACAACCTGCAACACTGGAGGTTCCGACCTCAAGCCTCGTGCCTGTGCGTTCAACCGCAGGCACGAGCATAGGACTACATCACATGGTTGTTACGTCATGACAAATAATGGTCCAAGCTGTCTTTGACATTGTTAGACAGGATTTATGCACATAATCTCCAAGGGGATATTATGAAGCACCATATGAGCCAAGTGTGGCACCTGAATTTATTTTTGCAGAGCAGTTCAAAATGAATTTATGAATAGCAGCCAGGTCCTCCAGGTGCAGTACCACCTATCACCACCAAACACAGCTGCTTCAAGCTTAGAGTCAGACTCTGCCCCCTTGGTCATTTTAGGGGTTCTAATGCAACATTTATTTATATAGCCCTTAATAACATTAGTCTCAATGAGCTGCGCAGGCCTACGCCTCACATGGAAACCAAAAAGCAGCCCCTGTACCATACTGTATCCTTCAATTGGGAAACAAACAACTTCCTAAGATAACCATTTAGGGATAAGAAGTCCCACCCTTCCAGTATGTCTTATGACAATAGGGGCCTTTGTAAGTAATTTGATAAGTTATTATAATGATAATGCTAATATTATATGTATGTGTATATAATTTGATGGTAATGATCTTGCAATGTGTAATAGTAAGTTTAATAATAATAAATGGTATTATAATGAGTAAATATTACAAAACAAATGTTAGACTATTGTATATAAACATTGTTTTTTCTTTCTGTTCTATTAGAGTATGTGGGTGTTGACCTGAGTGTTAATCAGGTGCAGATTAAAGTCTGCTAGCAAGTACTATATATATATAGTACTTAATGTGAAAAGGAAATCAAGTCCCCCTTACCGCACACCCACAGAGGTGCAGTGTTGCCTACTGCCACAGTGTAATGTGTTGGATGGTGAGTACAGGTGCAGACTGAATGAAACATTAAAACACCACAACATGAGGCGGGTGGTTAGTAGCCTTCACCACGAGGTAGAATGGGAGGGAAGAGTGCTATCCTTGGGTGTGACTGCAGATGGTACACACAGGAAGTTGTCCAGGCCTGCTTATAAAGTCGCTAGATGATGTAATGTGCTAACTAGTAAATCATTTTAAATTATAAAAGTTTTACAGGAAGCAATACATATATGGCACACGTGAAATAAAGTGTATTTTTTCATTTCATGTCTTTGTATTAAGAATGTGTACAGAAAGTCAGAGAAAACACAATTTTAGGTGAAAGTTTACAGTAGCGCTAAATAATCTTGTCTTTGTAACACTTCAAACTTGTCACCAATTAGAACTGAATACATCTTTTTTTAGCCATAAAAGGGGTTAAAGTGTGAATTGAAAGGGGGCAACCCCCCTGAAAATATGCAGCAGGGAAATAATATTCAACATTTTTTATTTTCAATCAACATTCAAATGTTTATAGATTTCTGTCATTGTTATTTTAACGCTCATGATTGTATTTAAGAACTACAGTATTGTGTCGTGTGGAGAGGGTGAGTGCAGGCGCAGACCACCAAACAAGCTATAGCTCATCATTTACTTAAAGAGTTTACCCCAAATTCAATGGCTCAAGGCCAACAAAACCAAACAAACACGAAACAGTAGCAAAACATTAACCGACAATGAACAAAAGACAACCCCAACCTAATATAGGACCCACAATCACACAGGTGTAAACAATAAGTGTTCAACATAAGTCTGAGTGTGTTGGTGAGGTGCACTGGGGAAATATGTGGGCATCGGCTGGTGGACTACACAGGCAAGAACTTACTGGACGCCTGCAGGCATGGTTTCGAATGTTACAGCTATTTGTATTCAGCACAGTTTATTTCATGATTGACGCTCTTCATATGCCGAGATAATATCACTGGCAAGAATAGACAAACCACTACCCTGTGGGGAAAAAGGCTTGTTAAACCTTATTTTAAGGGTCACCAAATGTTTTAAGTGTTTTTTATAAAATTTTAATGATTAGATACTACAAACAGTTTTTACGTCCAGGTGACCATTGAAAGCGCAGTTATGCCTCTCTCTCCATTCATTTACAGTGTGATAATAACCAAGGCATTACCAAGATGACTGCCAAGTGGCCAGACTTGCCTAAAATCAGTTTGATAATATTTCTTTCATTTCTGGGTATGCATGTACTGAAAATGAAGTGATTGTGGTGGGATGCTGTTCCGAATCAGCCCAATCTATCCAAATCTCTCTCTCTCTCTCTCTCTCTCTATCTCTCTCTCTCTCTCTCTCTCACTCTGCAGACAAACAGAGCAATGCTGGTGACTTGAAGGAAAGAAGCTAGTCTACTCTAAAAGCTATTTTTGTCGCTAGGCACATTAAAAACCATTGCTAATTAATAATACATCACTAAATTGGCAACACTGCACAGGTGTTTAGTTTAGTTTATAATTTATGGTAGTTTATTATTATTATTGTACATTTTTTATATCATCCTGTTACACATCATAGCCTTACCCAACCTAGAAAAACATACCTCAAAATACCTGTGTGAAAACTGTGGTACTGCACAATCTCAAAAACTATTCACATGGGATGCAGCAGACCCCAGTTTTGGAATGGCTGCCCTATGGGACATACTGTAAGGCTCCATTGAGTTTCTGCCTGGTCTTTAGCTGCATATAGCGCCTCTCCCCATGACAGTTGACATTTCTGTTCTCCTAGGTTTTCATTTGCCTGGCAGTGCCCATGAAAGGGCAATTTGAGGGATTTTGTGGCAAATTGATTCCTGTCATTTGGGTTGCCTCAATTCAGCCAATTAGGTTTCCCTTTGCTTACCTTCCTGGGTTACTGAGCATTTTCAGTATTATGCTGTCATGCTGCATTCTTTTTGTGCTGAAAACACACCTTTCAAAGCCTAGCTGTTCGCATGCTGAAAATCTTTAAACCTTTTCACTTGACGCTGAATGCTGACATTGTACTGTACGTGCTGAGCAAGTTTTATGACCCAAGGCTAATTAAATCCATTCAAAATGTCTCCTTTGATGTGAAAAATATATGCCTGTCAATCTGGAAAGCAGGGAAAGAAATGTTTCCAAGGTGTTCAAAAGGGGAGTAATTTAGAGATAAGAGGTTATTCTATGAAACAGACAGTATAGTTGACTCTCATCCTCATAGGACCCCAGATAATCAATCACCGGAATAAACCTTATCAAATTCTAACATTGCCTGTGCATGTTTCGGAGTACTAAAGGTCGAAATTAACATAGCCTTGTAATAACACCCTGGTTTCTGGTATTGACACATTTACCAACCTGATCCAGAGAACTGTGATAGCCTTTACTTTTGCAGTTGTGCTCTAGATGCGATGGTACTGTATAAGGCTGTTTTCACAGCAAGTAGTTAGTTTTCTCTGACATTCAAACTGCATTATAAAAAATTGACCAGAGTTGTAAACAAAAGTCACATGCACCCCTTTAATGATTGTATAGTGTTGTGTTACATTTTTAATAGTATAATGACATGGTAATGACAATAGTGCAGTCAATTCACTTGGATTTGTTAAACCTTTACTATACAGTTTGATTTCAATGGAGCAGATTCTAAACTGTAGATGACAGCCATACAGTGTATGCAGAACAATGACAGAAGCATTCCCAAAGAAGGTGACTATTCTTGTAAAAGACGTACACTTCTTAAAAACAAAGAGCTTTGTGGTTTGAAGGCTTGATGCCTGTTGAACTGCAAAACTGTTATGAGCAGTGTTACATCTTGGCCTTAGTGATGACAACATAAACACAGTTGCCAGATATTGCCTTTCATGCATTTTTAACAGAATGTATGAAGTATATGCATTCAACTGAATATATAAAATATATATATTTGTCAATATAAAAATATTATATTTTCATATACAGTACAGGCCAAAAGTTTGGACACATATTCTCATTCGGCCTGTACTGTATGTATGAAAATACCACATATATTGTGTGGAATAGCACCATATTATGCCCATTTTTAACATGCTCTCAGAAAACAATTACTTTCAGTGACTGAAAATAATGAGCATGACAATAAAAATACCTGTCTTGTCAAGTAGGCGGGTCTTGAAGGAATTAGCCAGTGCTGTGTCCCAGACTTATCTACATATGTAAAGGCTGGCTCTAGACTACTGTTGAGCTGTTGGAGACAATACTGCCTCTGACAAAGCAGCGCAATCATATCGGTGTGAACCAGAAGCCCTTTTTTATTTTCCACAGCGCTTTCAAGGAGTTATTTTGTGTATTCATTCTGCCTCGCCGTTTTCAATGTGGGGACAACATCGACACGGCAGAACTGCTTACCCTGCCACAGAATCATGTGTAGGGACAGCCGGTACGGTGGAACAGGGACAGGGGTGTGATGTTTTGATAACCTGGCATATGTATCAACAAGCATGTGTTATTTCTTATATGACGAGTTACTATAGCACACAATCGCAGCTGTCCTTGCCCACTAGAGGAGTATTATGAGGCAGAGTAATCTGTAAGTGTAAAAAAAAACATTAAAACTTTACTTACAGTTTGCATACTGGTGATCAACTTCACTTCCTTGTAGCTTGTATAGCCTATTTTGCTGAATACTATGGTAGATTACTAGGAGCGGCCGCGGTCATGCACTCATAGGGGCATTACCAAACAAACTGTGATGATAGATGATAGCAAGTATGCACTTTTCCAAATCGCCTGTTTCTCCGCCACTTTTCCTTCTATGGCCACTAAAGACTGGGAAGGTAACAGTCTATTTCGCAAGGCCCAGTACTCCAAGTCACAGCGACATAAGAAAACGATAAAAAAGAAGAAATATTTTATTTTTATGGAATGACTCCATTAAATCAAGTTTGCTATCATATCTTGTTTGTTCTGTGTTAGGTTATTTTGTGCTCACAATTTGCAGTGTTTAGACCTGCCAAAACAAACTTATTTTATTTATTATTTGAATTTAAGTATCTCCTAGGATCTCTTGTATTTATGTAGGTGTACGTGTTTTATGCCTAGATATTTGGAATGTGACCGATTGTAATATTCTCAGTCAATTTCTCAAATCCTCCCTTTACTATGTACATACTCTACCAGTAAGCTATTTACTAGCCTAATGAGAGCTTGGCTTTCCCCTTTCAGACAATCAAAGCAACCTCTCAACTGGGTGACCCCAGGGTGACCTATAATCTGGAGGAGGGGATGGTCCCAGAGACCAACATGCCCGTATGCTTCTACCTCTCCCCCAACCGAGAAGACGGCTCAGCCTCCATCTTGGTGTCAGAGCCACTGGACTATGAGACAACGCCCTTCTTCTCTCTGCGGGTTCGGGCTCAGAATGTGGCGGCGGTTCCTCTGGCAGCATTCACCACAGTTTACGTCAATGTGACAGGTTGGATTTAGAGGAGTCAACTCAAAGCACCCCTGACATTATCACTTTCAAAGGCCCTATATCATTCCAATTCACAACATCCGGATTCACAACAGTCACTTGCTCCCTTTGAGCTCATTTCATTTTAACTGGTGTGCATTTCTACTTCGGTAAACTACGTTTCCCTTCTCTCTCCTAAGACGTCAACGACAACGTGCCATTTTTCACCTCCTCCATCTATGAAGCCTCGGTGACAGAGGGAGCTCAGATAGGGACCTCAGTCCTCCAGGTTTCTGCTCATGACAAGGACCTGGGTCTAAATGGAGAGGTTTGTGATTGTGATTGCGTTCATATTTTCCTTGGCTACAGAATAAATATAAACAAATAATAAAATAAAATAAATCGGATAGAAATTGGATATTACAGCAAGTCAAATCCACAAACTAGTCCCTCTGTATCCCATCAATCTTCTCATTGAGGGGACCGCAATCGCACTCAGGTGCCGTGGGAGAGGGTGTCAGATCTGTCACAGTAATGATGCGGTGGGTTTGGGCCCGCTGCCATCACAGCTGCAATTCTGACTGTGACAACAACAGTGGGACGATATTGATCTCATTTTACGTGCACAAGACAATACAAAAATGTAGGAATACGTCTGAGACCTATTGACATTTTCAACTACAAAGGCCTTTAATTTAGGCACTCTCCAATGGCATTGAGTTTGTGACGAGGTTGAAATTCACAAATCGAACTTCTTGTGTTCCCTCAGATTACATATTCTCTCCTGAGTGACAGCAGTGGAGACCACCATCTGTTCCGCATAGATCCAAAGCTGGGAACCATCTTTACAGAAGATGTGTTTGATCGAGAGGCCCGCAGCTCATATTTGTTAGAGGTTCAGTCAGAAGACGGCCAAGACTCTGCCCGACCTGGCAAAAACAAACAGGCCAACACAGGTGAAAAATCACATTCATAACTGTCTGAATGCAGCTTCAACATGAACTGTACTTCTTACTTTGGTAATGTAATTGATTTTTGTTTAGTAAAATTATTATTCTTACTGCATGCTGTAGAGCATTTTTAATTATTTAATTTCAGTTTCAGTTGTAATGTTTTTTTCATCTTAATATAATTTTTCTCTTGCTAAATACTTTATCTAAGATACTTCTTGATGTGACCTCCCCAATGTATCACTGACATTTTTGTCATAATCATAATACAATACGTGTGAAGTTCTTCCCCTGTGTTTAAAACAGGCTGCACTGATATTACATTATGCTCATTTATACCCTGGGACTGACTTACGAAAGTAATTCTTAATTCGATTTATTCCACAGGCGTGACCAGACAGCCACTCTTTATTCTATGTGCAAATGGCTCTGAGATATTTTTTAGCTTAATTTTAAAAAAAGAAGCTTTTTTGCACTTTTGTTTGATATTTAACCAAGAGTAGCGTGTTTGTCTCTGTGCAAACATCTTTGACACTTGGTTTAAAATGTTTGTAGGGAATGTTTTTGAAGGAGGAATTAGGGGTAAAGGGTGATGTTTTCGGAGCTGCAAATCCTCGTCTCCAGGGACATATGTGCCGCTTAGCATTTGCAATGAGCCTCCCGTCTTTGCTTGCGTATCTCTCCCATTCAGCAGGGCTCTTCTCCTCTGCAAACATTACCTGTCTCTATGCGTTACCCAGGGGACGTGTGGACGATGGAAATAAGGATAAAAGCAAAAAAATAGAGCTACCTGTATATTCCTCTACCATTCTAACAGCTTTGAATTAACACGTCAGTTATGTGTTTTGTAGGCAGAGAATTTACTTCGTCTAACTAAAGAAATAAACAACTTAATGAGGAGAGGCAGAGATAAGACATAAACACTTGTCAGCGCATAAATATTTAACCTGTCTACTGTCTGTGAAAAAGCAGTTTTAGCATCATTATTGCTTTTCGTTACACTGACAACGCCACAGCCGTTACTGCTAAAACAATAAAATATTGCCAAAATGAATAATTTATGTAATTTACAGCACATCTTTGTGAATAATGCTATGTCTGATTTACATGCCAATGAAGCACATTGCATTGGGTTAAGTGCCTCTTCCCACATAACGGTGACAATGAAACAATAAGCAGATGGAAAGAGAATATGTGAGAGTATGTGTGTGCTGTGCTCTGCTGTTTAATCCCCTGTCGCTGTCATTCCTGCAGACACAGCGTATGTGCGGGTTTTCATCAGCGATGTCAACGACAACAAGCCAGTCTTCTCCCAGCGGCTCTATGAGGTCGCCGTCGATGAGAATGCAGATGTGGGTCTGGCTGTTGTCTCCGTTAGCGCACATGATGAGGATGAAGGTACGTCTTACTTGTGAACGTTTGCCTGGTAAAACCATGCCGCTTTTATAAGCACCGCCTCTACAAATAGCTTTGTTTTGGATATCAGTCTGGGTACTCACAGTTCAAACACGTTGGTTGCCAGATACAGAACCTTGACTTAATCAGCATCCTGGTGTGTAGTTCAGTTGGAGAAGACAGAGTTCGGAAAATCATCATCCATTGGTCTTTGTTCCAATTTGCTAGGTGGTCCCATCACCTTCTAATAGTTAGATTGGCACTCATTAGCACAGTCTCTATGACAAACAACTTTGAATTGAGTTTCCAGGTTCATATGTAGGGCAGTAACATTCTAACCTGACATACCAGGTGGATTGTTGTCCACAAGTCCATCTGCCCTAAACAAACAGTTCCTATGTCCATCTTGTCGGTTGATTGGATAAACCATTTGTCTGTCACCGTAACTTCAACCACTCAACCAATATGATGTCGTAGGAAATAAACCTTTTGCCAAAACCAGTTGGGAGTAGAGCTTTTTCGTCTAAAAAAGCCTTCAATGCCGTTTGTTCTATTTTCAATGAAAATATAGTCTTCAGTTGAGATAAAACTGACGATATCGCATCATAGCATCATCTACTGCATTAGTTAGTAACGACGACGTTGATTTGAAAGTTCAGATGCTACTCGGACTGCAGTTGCAATGGTCCCTAGCGTTTACAGATTGATTCTCAAGGCGAAATTAAATTGAAGCTCGCAAGATCAGGCTGGTCTCGCGAGGCTAGTATCATGGAGCTAGAAAAACCAGGAAGTAAGCGATGAAAATATCAAAGACATTTTACTGATTCTAAAACCTGATGCTAAAGGTTAAAGAAGCTAGCCAGGCAGAACATAAATATAAGTTTTACAAACTGATTTGAAACAAGCAAAGTTTACCAATTTTATTTTCTATATCTCCCAGTCTTGCAGTGGCACTAGAACACATTTCTGCCAATCAATCATTTCAATTTTGTAGCACTGCAGAGTGCCAAGTAGGCAGTTTCCTGTGCAATTCAAGCAACTCTATACAGTATGAAAAATGTAAAACTGTAGATACAGTAGGACCAGTTCTATTGTGGCCTAAGCTGAGCTCAGTGCACTGTGCTGGATTTAAAGCATGTAGCACAAAGTGTATGTCGAAAAAGACACATGGTCCCACACAGTGGGTGGGCTAGATTTGAGAAATGCAACAGTCGCTCATCTTTTGTGAGATCCCTTGATCTGACATGTTTGGGCTGTTAATCAAGTATTTACAGTCAGTGGGGGAGGTGCTTAGGCTATTCCACACTAATAACAGTGGAATAACACCAGCTTCCAACATTTAACTTACATTACGGAAACACTTCTGTGCCTGAGAAGCAGAGCTCAATCTGTCTTGCTTAAAACCTGTGCCGTAGGCTTGGCTTGATGGCTGTAAGCCTATCAGATCTCTACGGGGGGCAGGGAGCACTTTGTCTGGTAGGGAGGGTGTTAATAGTACAGATTAGTGTATTTACATGGGATTGTAGCTACTTTAACCCACCAGACTGATTGAGACTGTACATTCCAACAGATTATTTTATCTATCCCAGTGTTAGCCAATGGAATTGGATGGTCTCCATGGAGACTCAGCAGTTGACTTCACATATTGACTTACTGTTCGCTACACTGCCCAGCCCCGCTATTCGCCCACTCTTAGGCCTTAAAATCATTCCCCAGAGGGCACTATCAGAGAACATCATGTTGATTTTCACATCCTCTTTTCTATTTTCCCCCTACTCTGTCTTTAATTAGTGTCTGATTAAGGCTGGGGAGATAAAATACAAAGTTTCCATTTAATTAAGTAATCACAACGAGCAGGAGAAACATGAAAATTCACTAACACTGAATGAAGTGAGGTTTGAGCTGGTGTGAGCACCATGCAGAAGTAATCTAGAGAGATTGCACCACCACTGATATGTATTCCACTAAAAGACCCCAAAGGTCAATGGCCTAATAGGCTCGATACTTTCCAAGCAGCGAACTTACCCGGTCGAATGGTAGCCGGCTAGCTGCTTAAAATTCAACTGCCTTCCCCAAAGTGTCCGCTCTGCTCAAATTTCACTTTACGTTTCAGTAAGTTTATTATAGCTTAAAGGCAAATAGCTCTGTAGAATTAGCAACTTCACATCTCTGACGATCCACTTTTTGATTGCCGTCCCAGGGGCCAACGCCAAGCTGCGCTACCAGATCACCTCTGGCAACACGGGAGGAGTCTTTGACATGGAGCCAGAGGTGGGCACCATGTTCGTGGCTCAGCCACTGGATTATGAGCGACAGAAGCGGTACAAGCTCCACGTCCTGGCCTCAGACGGGCGGTGGGAGGATTACGCCGCGGTCGTGGTCACCGTGGTGAATAAGAATGACGAGGCGCCCGTGTTCTCCATGAACGAGTACTACGGTACTGTCACCGAGGAGCTGGACGGCCCCCCTGTGTTTGTGCTCCAGGTAAGTGGCGGAGATAGACTGGGACAATGGACTTTATATTAACTTTGTATTAATGCAATACATTGCATTAAGTGATCTGCTTAGTCTAGATTTACTATGGGGTCCAAAAGTCTGAGCACATTACTAAGGACCATTTGATTGATTCATTCATTAAAGTGCCTCTATATGACTTTCTGCTACTAGATGGTTGGCTGCACACACACACAGACACGCACGCCCACTCACACA